>JAUEJL010060645.1:0-30409 GCA_032274825.1 Drosophyllum lusitanicum | reverse complement strand
TGGATGGTAGCACCGGACCTAAAATTTGAAATGGATGGTAGCATCATCTTGAAAAAATCGAAATTTACAGTACGTGAGATCGAAATTTACAATACGCGTACAAAATTGGATAGTGTCCCGTGACCCCGTTCGAATACCCTTGGGTCCGCCCCTGCTTTGGTAACCCTTTTGGAGCCATTTTGGTTTTCACAACAAATCAATAAGAGGGCGGAAATCTTTATGGACCATCAAAAGGATAAACAAGTACAATTTTAAACGGGCATAACTTTTGATCTGTCAGGATTTGAGGGCACTTTATATGGACCGAAAGCTCTTGACGAGCACTGCATTTTGGCAAAACCGCTTACGACGGTTTGGATCAACTTTCGGATCTAATTTCTCCCGTTTGAGGCAACAATTTGATTCCCACCCACCAAATTAGGGCATTTCCTTATTTTGTTTGATTTCGTTTTAATAGTAAATTGTATGTTCTCCAAGATTTCTCATAATCATGTGATATCCAAGTATGATAATTCAATATCTAGCCGTAGATTTTGATTTTTTTTTAAAAAAATTTAGCGACAAAATTAGCAAAGATATACAGTGCTAGATTTTTTTTTTTTAAACGGCTAGACACACACCCCCTAAATCTAAACCTAATTATACACTATTTTATCTATTACCCTATTTGAACCCACCAATAACACCGGATACCATTGAGCTATAAGCTCTTTAGTATATACCGTGCTAGATGTAATGGTTTTGATAAATGAATAACATATAATTTCTCGCTATGTTCTATGTCAAGTTTGTACTTTTTGAAAGCTTTGTTTGTTTTTTAAAAAAAAGTCTTATTTTAAAGAAACGTTTGCGGGCGCGCAAACGTTTCTGATAAGCTTGTTTGTTTTTTCAAAGAAACGTCTGCGCGCCCGAAGACGTTTCTAATAAGCTTGTTTGTTTTTTCGCAGACATAAGACCTTATTCTGTCTTATTTTTGCTTATTTTGAGAAGCTAAAAACTACATCTTTTTTTTGCAGACCTTCTCAGACTTAAGACCTTCTAAACCGCATCTTCTCCTGAAGACATAAAATAAGACATAAGACATTTATGTTTTCGAAAACAAACAACACCTAAAAGTTTCTAAATCATCACCAAAAAAACAAAAATACCGTTGCACAATTAGAACAGATTGTGATCACACATAACCCAACCCCATTCTCTAGGTTCCTGAACCATAGTGCTTCATAATTATGAGTTTCATGATTGATTTCACCAGGTACAAACATAATATTATTAGAATCAACAAACCCGATTCAGTGGACAGACACTTGGATATATTGATGAGAAAAAATCACACTGCAGAAACTATACAAGTATATGACACTCAACAAAATTCATTAAAAACTTGGGTTTGTACCAACATGTTTTATTTAAAGATATAGGTGTACGCTGTCACATACCTGAGTGCCCATAGACGAAGATATGAAGCTGTATTTGATACTGCCCCAAGTACAAATTCTATCGTATGGATGAGTTGATGAACAAATACTTCACTGAACTCGAATTCTTCGTGATCATGGGAATCATGATTTGCCTCCACTTGCAACGACTCATCTTCGCCTTCAAGAGGTGCGTAGGACTGGCCTTGGTGTGTCTAAGGTCATTTCAATACAAAGTTCCATTAAGAGGAAGTAAGAAAAACTGACGTTCGACATGATATGCCAAGAAAGCTCAGTATGAAAATATTAGAGGTGGCAAAATGGGCAGATAAGGGATCCTGGGTCCTCGTCAAATTGGTTTAGTTTGAAACAGGTTGTTTTCTAGTGCAGCTTGAAACAGTTCGGGTTGACCAACAAAAATTTCTTGTGTATAAATAGTTAAAAGGTTGTAAGCATAAAAAAATACACTTTGAATGACATTCAACCCTTTGACCCATTGGGGATAAACCATTTACCAAATCACACCATTCATTAGTAAATGGGTAAAGGAAATTTAAAAGGTTGTATTTGAGGTAGCAATATGGGTTGGTTGGGTAACAGGTGAAACATGGTAATCTTTCTCTACAGGTCAATCAGGCAAGGTCTAGATGACCTGAAACACTTTTGTTCAACTTTTAACATTACCAAAAACTAAATATAATCTAATTTTTTGAATAAAGAAATTTAAAAGGTTGTAAACATTAAAATTCATTACGGGTTTTCTAACCTATTCAGTCCGTTTCTCTTATGGCTAATTTTTTTTACCCACTTGACCCTTAAGGGATCTGAGTATTGACATAACCCATATCAACCATGCATAAGCAAATAGGTCAAACTTGCCACATTTACCAGAACCCATGTAACATGAATATATGTCTATGTGTATGTATATAATATTGTCACTAATAACCAAAAGTTAGTGATGATAACACAAAATCAACAAAATAGAAGTTTTTTACATGCATATGTGAGCATAGGAGGAAACAAAGAAAAGTAAGCAATGTACCCTGTTGTGTTGTGCCTTCAAAATGAAAGGCTTAGGTAGCAGCATCCATGGAACAGCAATTAGGGATAGTAGTAGCAACACAAGCTGTTAATGGAACAATTTGTATTATTCGTTGAGAAATACCGCAACATCATGAATAATATCACTCTATTCATCTTTTAATAAACAAACCTGAACTGTCTTCTGGTTTGCAAAGAGCTGGTTTTCACCAAGATCATCAGTTGGACTAAGGAACATGTATATCATTATATGGTACAAATCAGCTTGTGAACCAGTGCACCACTTCATAATGATGAGGACGGAAAGGTATCCAAACAAACCATTCAAGAAAATCATCTGAGGTATAAATTGGAACCTGAAAATTAGAGAGGCTCTAGTATGAGTGCGACCAATATATTATATTAACATTATATATATATACACATTCTATGCATTTATAGGACGGGAATAAATGATGTCAATTCCGACCCATTTATTGATGTGTATGCATCTAAAAGTAATTGGGTCAAATTGTGGAATCACTCAAAGTGTATGTTTAAAATAACAGGTTGTTGTAATCATATTTGTCACACTGCTTGTTGATTACAAAATTTGGGAGAGCATGTTGTTTTGGGCCATTTTGACTTGTAAAGCTACCTGTTTAATCCTGTTACCCAACCCACGCATTGTCACCTCGAATCTCATTTTGTATAACTTTGGACCATAAACTGTAACCATATAAGACTATACTTGAATGCTTTAGTGATAAGCTCCAATATTTTCCAGGCGAGAACTACAAGTAGTTTAAACATGCACCATCAACAAGAATAAAGCTTTATCATGGCACTTTCAAAGAAGCATCTGGACATCTAATTCATGGTTTTGACAGCTACTTCACAAGTAGCATCATTTATCAAGCTCTCTTTCGTTACGAAAAAGAGATAATAAAAAAGTTGCTATCTTTTTCACATTTTCTTTCAATTACATACAGCTCCCTTTGGCAACTATTTAGCAAGTAGCATCATTTATCAAGCTTTCCTTTTTATTTCGAAAGACGATTTATAAAAAAGTATTTTCACACTTTATCAATTACATACTGCAGAAGTCGAGTTATTAGGCAGAATTATATCATTTTTGTACATTATTATTCAAACTAACATAAATGATCCATTTGGGACAAAAGGACCAGGAGAGGTACAACTGACGAAGCAGATGCTAATCGATTCAACTATTACAGATGATCTATGTAACTAATGTGATTACTGTTAGACAAAAGTAATCTGATAGATATGCCTGTGAGTGTACAAGCACGTGATGAAATAAATAATTTAATTTAAATAGGTAATCGAGAGAGTGTGGAGATAGATTAACCTATATTTTTATATATTTTGCATTTGTATTATTAATGATAAACCACTATAAATTTGAAAGAATGTTACCAGGTGAAAACATTATAACTCATTTTATTTTTGAAATGAAAAAGGTTACTAAAAGTGTCAACAGAATATAGGATGTTAGCACAGAAGTTAACCATATATTTACGGCATTCTTGAAGTACAACGCGTTGAAGAAGCTCATTATTATTCCAAGGTTCATTTGTGCTACGCCAATCAGAATTGACATTTTCATCTTCAATGAGTTAAGGAATGGAAGCTCACTGCGACTCCCATGCCATGCAGGATCCACACCAAATGGGTATGTATCTCTCCCCTTTATCAACCCAATTGTGGTAGCTTCACTGAAGAGTTCAAAAAATAAATATAAGAAGAGGTGAAACAGATAAAATAGACGACATTGGGGAGAGGAAGGAAGGGTTGGAGTAGGACTGCAAACAAGTCAAGCTTTGAACGAGTTTGAGCTCAAGCTCGTACAAAGAACGACCTAGAAAAACAAGTATGACTTTAGTTTCATTTAGGCCAATTCTAGCAATAAAAAAAAAAAACTTGCTGGAAATTTGTAAAATGACAAAAACTCTCATAAACTTAAAGCCTAGCTGAACTATGAAATTTTTCAATATTTGGGGGGCCTATGTATACATTATATCTTATCAAGTTCTTTCAGCCCCACGTAACATGTAAGTCTACTATATATGTATTCAAACGAGAGCCTCTATCAAGTTATATGAGAGCAAACTCAATCTGAGCTCACGTCATACTATATCAAGGCATCAAGCTGTCAAATTGAGCTTTGCTTGATTGGGCATTTGAGCATGGTTTCATATTAATATTTTTAAGCTATCTGAGCTCTCGAGCAGAGCTCAAGCTTGCATCAAGAAGACTCGTTGAGCTAACAAATCGATCTCGAGCTTGGGTTAAGGTGATTGAGTCGAGCTTCAGCTTGGCTTGCTTACAGCCGTAGGGAAAAGTTCAGATAAGTACCTGCAAGCAGCATCACGGCATACATATGCTGAAGGACTAAATAACTCAAATGGAACCGAGAAGAACTCGTTATAGATCAAACCCGTGTAGATTGAGAAGAGTGACATCAATAGTATAACATAACGACCCCCAAAGGTCATTTCCATAATGTCTCCAAGCTTCTGCAATCACCAAACGGCATAACCATATCAGTTCTCAAGCATATTAAAAAATGCCTAATGGGAGAACCATTAAATTAGGTCAAGAATCTCAAGATAGCAAATGCAAGTTACCTGATTAGAGTATTTCTTCTCCTTAAATATCAAGAATAAAGTTGCCAACAGCAGGCAAATACCATGGCCCCAATCACCAAACATTACAGCAAACAAAAATGGGAATGTGACAATAGTATATACACCAGGATTTGCTTCTTGGTACTTGGCAACCCTGCAATAACAGCAGATTCAATACTTGCCATTATGAAATATAATAAAGAAGAAATTATAAATAATCATATTAGTTAGATTCATATTGATGTCGACTAGTTGAAAGTGAATTTGGTCAGTTTCAAGTCGATTTTGTGACATATGGTCCAATGTTTGAAATACTCACCCATATGCATCAACGATTGTCTGAAAGGAATCAGTAAATTTGTTTGTCTGGAAAAAGGTTGGAGGCAGCTCTTTTGTGTGCAAAACCTGGAATATAGCACCCACTTGTGAATTTGAGTCTAGTGTTGCCCGCTCCAGAGCATCTTGAATCTGCAAAAACAAGATAGAGAATATACTTAAAGCAAAACTTTAAGATGACATGAAATCAATCCACATGAAGCTAAAACTGAACTAATCTGCCCACAAAAAGAAATCAAAATTAGGTATCTAACAACTGAGAAGAATATTTATCCACCTAGTGGTACACCTCCCTCCTATAAACTAGAGGTGGCAAGATGGGCGAGTCAAGCGGCTTGGTAGTGGATCAAAGCAGGTTTGGGTTTAAGGCTGGGTTGACCTATGAACACTTTATTGTCAATTTTTTGAATTTTTTTAAATAATTAATTTGCTCATTGTAATTACCAAAGATTGGTCATGGGTCATGGGTAATAGATGCTTGCCCTACTGTAAAATCAATACACACACACTATAGCATCGTACCCTTGCAGCGGCAACAAATAGTTTCTGCTTGGCAACATGTCCGTTTTCAAGAAGTTAGGGGTATGGTATTCAAGCAATATGGTGGCAGCAAATAATTTCCATTCGGCAACATGTCCATTTTCTGTCTCCTTTTTTCATTTCCTTTTTCTTTTTTCTCCATCAGCTCTTTTATTAATTTTTGAAAAACAATAAAATAAGAAAGATCTCTACTTGCAAAATAAGGTGAGAGAAACATAGTATGGCTCCGGGAATTGTGTTGATATGGGTGGGGAATTGTGTTGGTAAGGGAGAGAGTGTTGGTGGGTGGTGTGTTTTAAATAAATAGAGGGTTATTTGAGGGGTATATTGGTCATTTCCTATTACTTACATTTTAAGAGTTTAAGTAAAGTAGGAGAGGGTGTTAAATATATTATTAAATAGTATAGATATATACACAATGATAATCAAGAAAAATAAAATTTACGAGACTGTATGCATTAAAAATAAACTTTACGCTACTTACGGCAGCTCAAACAGTTAACCCACTCCCCTTTTAATAAACTTTTCTATTTGACCTATTTAACCCGTTTGAGATCAAAACAACCCAAAATGGATTAATTCATAAGTACATGGGTGTCTGCCATCTCTAGTATAAAACCTTAAAAATAATTCCTTTTTAACTCTTTTTTCTTTATACAGAAAGAAAGAAAGAAAGAAAGAAAAACCTGTTCGGTTGCATATAAGGGGCTCCACCCTTCAGCCACAAGACACTTCTTTGTCACATCAATGCTGAGCATATTTAGAGTGTGATAGATAGCCTTCTCTCTCCGCACCTTAGAGAAGTTATACAAATGACGTTAAGCGAATAATAAAGAATGCATAGGTCAAGATGCATGTTTACTAATGAAAATAAGTCAGCAAGTGGTTCCACTTGCCTTGTTCAAATTAAAAATAAACACCATTCATGGAAAAAAAATTAATGGATAGAGGGAGACAACACATACCAGAAGGTTCCACTGTTCATATTTTTCTCCTATTGTTTGTAACAAATTGCCACGGTGCAGAAGCCCAGCATCTATAGTCGTTTTTAGTTCAGATATCCTTCCAGACACCTAAGAATGTAAATCAGAATGATCAGTATCTGGAAGCTCAAATACAATAGCTTAGGTGATGTTTCAGAGTCTGAGACTCTGAGAGCATCAACTATAAAACCTAGATCAGCTCGATGGATTTTTTTAAGGTATATCATGGCTAGTTTCCAATTCTAAAACAATTTTGCCAAACCTCAATCCTAAGTTCCTAACGATTTTTGATAAGATGAAGAAAGTGTAAACAATTCATGCGTAATTTCAAAAGATAACGTTTTTTGGGGTAATTATGGCAAGATCAGGTTGACTTCAACTTAGCAGAGGGGAATCCATAATCTTTGAGGTTCTGCAATAAGTATGCAGAGAAGACTATTTGTTACATCTGGTGTGCTGACAACAATACACTTCATATCATATTTAAGTATTTAACTTTGACAAACTAAGACACCACCTGAAATTCTTATATACGGACGACTTCCTCATTTTAATTATGACTACAAAGTAAGCTACGTTCGCCTTTGGCTTGAATCATTAATTTAACATTACATCCAGAAAAGGTCAAAAAGGCATTACGGGTTACTCGTTCATATGCATTGACGGATTGACCTAACAGAAGAACCTAATATATTGGTTCAATAATTATCTGGTCAAATTTTTTACCACATTTAACCTGGTTGAGATTCAGACTATTTTCACATGTATATTGCAGTATCTGGAACTCCTAATGAAAATGAACATCCATTTACCAAACTCCCAGAAAAAATTAACACTTTTTGTGACCAGAGTATTGAAGCTAGACCAACAAGACACTTCACATCTAGACAACTGCGCTCCAGAAAACAAAAAAGGTCTCCATTGTCTATCAAGATTGGCCTTTTAAATGACTGATAATTGTACCCTGTAGATGTATACTATTCTTACAGTAAAAAGATGTCTTTAATAGTGGGTCTTGCAGGTTATCCTTTGTCTTACAAAGGAAGTAAGATCAAACTGTAAGGAGGAATCAGTGGCACAGTTGTTTCTTGTATGTATCAGATTACACTATGACTTGATATTATATCCTATAAGGAGCTTTTAAACAGCCTAGAAAGAGAAATGTTTGCGCAAAAGGCAGCCAATATGCCAGTTGGTTCAAAGGAAAGATCAAAGCCAGGGTATTACAATAAACATTAATAGGCATTACAAGTAAAATCACAAATGCATTGTCCTACATGCAGTATCAGCTAATGAAGAAGGTTATTATATACCTCAGTTATTATTTGTTCTTGTTTGCTAAGATCTTCTGCGAAAGGGTAGCGATTTGCCCCAAAAGCTTCGCAAATTTTGAGAACTTTGCTTTTTGCTCTTTCTCCAGAAAAGAAAACCAGAAATACATTTTTCTCAACCTGTAAAGTAGTAGGCACATGTTAATACCCGTGCAACTTGAACTTTATCAGTGTTCTTTAAGCAATATAATAAATTTTTAATTTCAAAATTTTAAGCATGCCAGTGATGCTTGCTTTAGAATACTAACCAACCCATTAATGAATTTACAAAGCAATCACAAATTGTCATATTAAAATTTTGGTAACATTCCCGACAACGTGAACGAGGGCAAAAGCACATTCCAAAGTAGTAATACTTCTTTAAGACTATTGAACATACTAATGTCACACTTCTTCAACGTTTCCATACCCAATATTAAACAAGTGGCACATTCCAGAGTAGTAATATTTCTTTAAGGCAGTGAACATATTAATACACTTCTTCAAATCTGATATCATTTGATACTACCCAATATTAAATAAGTGTATAATCAACCTTCTCTCCTGAGCTAGGATCAACCACAGCTTCTTCCACAGAAGCCTGCCTCAAAAACACATTGCCCCTTGTAGCACGAAAAAGAATTCTTTCAAAAGCCATAGCTTTTCCTTTAGGCACAAGACCAGCTAGGAACCCTAATTTAACTTGCTTGCCTTGGTCGGTTTTCGATTCCTACAAATATTAAATCAGAAAGAATCATTGCACGTTCAGAAGCTACACTTGATGACAGAAGTAAAAGATTAATATCATGATTTGTACTTGATCTGCTAGAAGAGGAGTTTCCAAAGATTCTTCAGGAGCCTGATCTGATACAGGTTCTCTCTGCTGAGCTACAGCAATGCTTTGTGCTGCTCGGAAAAACTCTCCAGCCTAGGAAACAATTTTTGAAAAATACGCATTGAATAAACGTGCATGTGCACACACATACAGGAAATTCTCATTAGCTCTATAGATTGTATTATAACTTAAAAAAAGTGTTAGAATTTTATTCTATATAAAAGAATCAAATGACACCAAAAAGGTGGTCCTTTTTGTAACTGCAGGCCCTGTATCTAACCACTTTAAATCACTAAAAATTCATTGGGAACTAAGGTATTATTTTAGCTAGATTTAGTATGAAAATAAAAAATAGGATCAACGCCAATAACGGAAATTCTACCAGCCCTTCTTTGTTCATGCTCTTCTCTTTTAATATGCAAAAATAAAAAATAAAAAGAATAATAATTTATCAATTAAAAGATTAAAGTGAAAAGTAGAAGTATGTTTAGGAACATCACTATGGGATTTCCTATATATCGGTTAACAATTCCACACAGCATACAACTCTAGTGCCACCACCCTTTAACAGAAAGGTAGTGTTATATACCTTTTGTAAGACAAGCTTATATTCTACAAGCTCATTATAACCACGCAGCAATTTTTCACTATTTGCATTTATTTCAATCAGCTCGGCTTCAAGATCTCCAAGTTTTTTCTAGAAAGTGGCCATCATAAACAAAAGTTAATCACCTAAACAGTAATGAGAATGAACCTCATTCAGGATTCGTTACCTGCAATTACATCAAAAATCAAATATACCTCTAGGTCATCCAGATTAAGATCACTTTTTGCCTCAGTTTTCACTGAGGGTGTGAAACCCGCCTTTGACATTTGGTCTTTGAAGTAACGCATTTTGCGTGCCATTTCTCCACATCTTTTAATCTTCACAATAGAAGCAATTTTAAACATGAATTTCACTAATATAAACTTTCAAAAAATAGATAAACACGTAAGTATGAGCTTGAATAGATATTTTACATGTAGCGTGCTCACACACAGAATTGGAAGCAGATGATGATGTCAATGTGCTTGACAACCAGTCGTACTAAAAGTAAAATATCTCTCCATGATTGACGTAATACAGTTTTCAATAAATATTTCAATTTTCAAACACAATAAAGCAATCCCTATTTAAAAAAGCACACGATTTTAACAATTTGACATGGTTTCGGTATTTTTTGAGTATCAAAATTGTAAATCCATAAAGTATTGCATGGATAGTTGAAAGTAACAATCTCCCAACATGCATATATTTATAAGCTAACATCAAGCATCTATCTTTGTACATCTACACAATTGTCACAGATTGAGCATTTTATAAAAAAAATGCATTACTCATGACTCACGAGGTACTTTAGTATCTAATATGACATCACATAGAGTGTTCATACATAATATAAATATGAAGTGCGATAACTTTACTTGGGAATTTCTATGAAGACCATAGATGTTATATGCTGACTTTAGAAAACCATTCATGGCACCTAATTTCGTATTAGTAGGAACTTCTTTTGGTAGAGCAATACAGGCCATCACCTGATTCGCATTTGCTACCCTGGTTTTTAGATTTATTATCATGCTGCTATCTGAACTTCCACAAGGTATCTCGTATATTTGGATTTGAAAGACAGAGACAGAGTAACCATAAAAGGTTTGTTACAGGCTTAAAGAGAATAAAAATTACTAACCTGGCCAGCGTATGTTCTTTGAAAAGGGCTCTTTTCCGCATTCAGCTGCAAACAGCAATGAAAGAAATATTGTAACCCGTAGAAGGAACCAAGTTACATAAGAATATAGAGGATAACTGTAAAAAGGGCAAAATTTTCAACCAGCTAACTGTGAACCTTTAGAGATGCTGTCAAAGTGTATCTTCTGTAAACAATAAACATTAAATTATTATTTTCTCCTTTTTATAGATAACTAACTTGTGTCTAGTTACAAATTTCAATCCCTAACCCCCTTGACAAGGCAGATTGTTATAATAACTGAAAAGGTGCAATGTTAAATATCCTTTAAGAATCACAGATAATTTCACAACTTATACCAATAACATGTTGCTTTTGTCCTATGAGCGATTCAGTTCAGAATACATAATAATATACAATTTTATTACAACGGAAAACTTGCAGAGAATCTAATGTGCTCAATCAGTCAACAATAACTCGGTTAAAACAGTCAAAGTTTTTCAAATAAAAGCAAATGTAAACCACCTCTAAAACCCTAGGTTAAGTAAATCTACAAGACTACAACAACCAAACTTCAGTTCTATTGCACATTGATCATGTCGTATGAGTGATTCAGTTCAGCATACCTGATTAAAAACTTACAATGCTGTAGTGAAAACTATGAGCAGAAAATTTAGATTCGCTCAATCAGAAGCAAATTTCAGTTCGAACAATCAAATTTCCTCAAATAATGAAACATGAACCACAGCAAAGCCTTAAGTTTAGTAATCAACCCCTATCTAACTTCAGTTCTAA
Organism: Drosophyllum lusitanicum; assembly: GCA_032274825.1. Lineage (NCBI taxonomy): Eukaryota > Viridiplantae > Streptophyta > Magnoliopsida > Caryophyllales > Drosophyllaceae > Drosophyllum > Drosophyllum lusitanicum. The sequence goes on along the minus strand of JAUEJL010060645.1, from coordinate 18,791 downwards.
ATTACTACCAAACCCGGTCCTAATGCACTGACAATAGTTCTGTTCAATCAGTCAACAGCACGTGCTCGAAACGATCAAATTTCCTCATATGATCAAATTGAAACCACTCTAAAGCCCTAAGTTCAGTAAATCAACAACGTTCAAACATCACTTCTGAATTACTACATACACAATCCTAGTGCACAAAAAGAATAGTATAATTGCGAATTCCCAATCATAACTCAGCTGATGACAAATACACACAACATCATAAGAACTGCAGGGCAGAGACATAAAAGAGTACATACATCTTTGAATTGAATGAGGCCAATATCTCCAAGGTAAGAAGCAGTCAAGTGAGCAGACTCGATTGGAATGATGATTTGTACTAGGTGCATCGGTTCTGAACGGAACAGATCCATCGGCGGACAACATCCTCCTCCGCCACCGTGATCCGCCATCTGCCGCCGTTCGATTCCGTCCTCTTTGTTTATCTCGTCACCCTTGCGGATCGATCAGAGTCTCTCTGTATCTGTCAGATAGTCTTATCGGCTATCAATATATATTTTCACGGGAGCCACGTTATATTGATTCGTTTTTTTCCTTCCTGATATCTCTGGTGATATAATTTAACTTTTTACTTTTTTTTTTGTTAATTATATTTTTGATCACGTAATTTGCTATAAATTATGAATTTGATTTTACGGTTTGAAATTTTAAAGCTTTAATTTCTTCCGAGTCAAAATTCTTATATACTTGGTTCATTCTTAACTTGAAATGACCAAACTCCCTTATATATTTATTTATGTTTTTCTTTAATTCTTAATTGATTTAAATTATTAAATAATACATAAAGTTTTTCAAAATATATAAAAATATAAATCATCTTCTTTATTATACTCAAAGTATGTCTCTCTCTCTCCATAGTCTTCTCTGTAACCTTGAAATCTCTAAAGAAACCCGCTTGTTAAAAACCATAATCACACGACCATCTACAATGGTGATGTTGATGACGTGGTGGCTTTCGGGAACGACAACAACAGGATGGTATGGAGCTACGACGGCAGGGGAGCGGTGGTGGTTCCCTGGAGGTGTATTGTCGCCAGATGTATGTTCGAGTGGGGCAATTGAAGGGTTGTTGGGTGTTTGCATGTGTTCTAATTTGAGGTATGGTCAAGATGTGTTGTTTCGTTTTGTTTTACCATATCTAAGTTCATATTCGTGGTTTCTTTTTACAAATTTGTTTTTCTTTTCATCTACGGCCTTGAAACCCTCATATTGGATGTGTTAGAAATTTGCTTTTGTTTTTCTTTTGTTTTTACAAAAGGTTTCAAGGTTTGTTTTTCAAAGGTGGTGATCGGAGATTTTAAGGTTTTTCGGAGATAGTGGTAGGTGGTGGAGGGTGGTTGCAGTACATGGTAAAGGTTGATTGCATGTAATACCCGTTTCCGAGTTGTAACTTTATTAAGGTTTAAAGGTAAAGGAGATTTTAAGGTTTTTCGGAGATAGTTGTAGGCGGTGGAGGGTGGTTGCAGTACATGGTAAAGGGTGATTGCATATAATACCGGTTTCCAAGTTGTAACTTTATTATTAGAATTTACATATTAATAAAATGGAACTTATTATTTATTTAGCGTTTTGGTGTTTAATTGATTTATAATCTAAAGGACTAATTGTGCCACTAAGGAAATTGGGGAAGGATATTTAAATGAAATAGGGCACAAAACCCTAGGTTTAGTATTTCAGACGTTCATACTGTTTCATCGGGCGCATTGTGTGTGCAAGTGTGTTTACTGTCGAGAAGAAGAAACCGAAATCAGCAAGCAATCGATCATCATTTCACGTGGAGTTTGAAGAGGAACCATCATGTTAGTGCTCTCAAACCTTTGTAACCTGCTAGGGATCGATTTGGTTGGGATTTAATGGGTTTGAATCTGTTTTATTGAATGTCGAACCACACCATAAAACCGAGAGTTATATTGGGATATGGATTCATGAAAACATAATGAAAATGTAATTAAATGATAGAGGTTTGCTAAAATGACGTTAGGAATATATAGAAACAAGAATTAAGTGAAATGATTAAATTTTGATCAGGATTTGATTTAGGAAGTCGATTGTGTTTTTACATCAATTGTGAATGTTCTAGGGCCATCAATCATAAATTGTTGGTAACAAGGAATCGTAAATTGATTATGGAAACAATCGTAAATTAAGCATAGTCCAGTGAATCAAAAATGGTAGGGGTTGAGTCTCCTAGTGAGATTCCCCGATCATAATCACAAATCGAAGACCAGGATGGGAAAATAACAACCTTAGTACTAATCGTAAACCAAGCCGGAGATTAATCTTAATTTAGGAATCGTAAAATAAGGATATGGATCCTAAATTAGGCTTCAATATGTGAATCAAAAACCTACAATCGTAAAATGTTGAATCTTAAAACAGTAATCAGGAACTCGAGTCGTAAACCATGTGGAACTGTGGAAGCCAGAATCGTAAACTGAAATCGCAAATTTAGGGAATCGCCCATCTGAATCATGAACTTTAATCGGGAATTAAATCGTAAGTGAGGGGGTCCACTGATTAGGGTCTGTAAATTTAATCAGGATTTATTGTGATGAAACCTTAATTGTAGAATTAAAGGTTGCTGGTAGTCGTTTAATTTCCAAATATATGTTAAGCGAGCCTTTAGTTAACACTTATACTGCAAATCAGGTGAGTTTTCACTAACTTATTCTTTATGATGTGACATTTACATGTTTGGGTATTGTACCTAATGTTATGAATATGTAATATCAATGTGCTATTTGATTATTGTTGTGAATTGATAACTGAGGGGGTTATCTAAAGTTGTTAAGCATCAAGGTTGAGTGGACCATTATTATTTATGTCAAGTGGACATCATGACCGAGGGGGTCTTATGTGCTATCATGATGTGATGTGCTAACTTGCAACGTGTGTTATCTGTCATAAGGTATGGGTATTTTGTTGTTCACTAAGCTTTATGCTTACCGGTCCTTTTTCTTTATGAATGATGAGACAATTGATTGTTATCTTCCGTTATTTTAAATATTAAATGCTCTGAAATTTGGATGAATGTAATTATGAATTTTTGATGGTTGATTTATGATTTATTGAAGGTGATTAATATTACATTTTATTGTTATAAAAAAATTTCTTTTGGGACGTTACATTGCAATTTAAAGGTTTTGATCGTGCTTTGAAGATGGTGGTTATGGCCGGAGTTAGTGACGGTGACTGGAGTAGGTGGCGATGTCAGTGACCAGAGTAGGTGGCAATGGTGCTGAAAGGAATGGTGGAATGGATAGCTTGAAGATAATTAAACATTAAAAATCATAATTAATTACTTAAATTTAATTAATTAACCATACAACTAATTAACTAAACATTATAAATCGATTTAAAATGGATTTTACAAAATAAATGGACAAAAAAGAAAACAACAGTAATTTGGTCATTTAAAATTGATGAGTGACCAATTATGTAAGAAAACCAAGTCAGGGGGACTAAACTCATAAAAATTCGGACTCATAAACCAAATCCATAATTTCTAACAAACCATATGACCAAAAATGTAATTAACTCCTTTTTTTTGCCTTCTTCAGGGGTATCTAGATTTCAAACCATAATTGATTTTCTATTTTTATAATTTATAAAACTCAAGAGCATTTAGTATTCTAGTTTTAAAATGTCATTATAATTTATAAAACGTCATGAGCAATTTTTCCGATAAACATGATGTGAGTTAATCCTCAAGGATTGACATTAACCAATGTGGTTTTAATACAATAAACCTATTGGACTTGGGTTCAACTATATAAGGCATATACAATCTAAAGATACTAACCATATATAAGTACACTAACACTCCCCCCGTCGTTTGATGGGGAGGTGAAGACCGGACACACAAACTAGACCAAAAATCTAAAAATAGAAACGTTGGTAAGCCCCTTGTAAAAATATCTACACACTGAGACGATGAAGGGACGTGAAGAATACGAATGTGTCCCACGGCTACCTTCTCGCATACGAAGTGGATGTCTAGTTTGATACGTTTTGTCTGTTGGTGCTGAACTGAATTGTGAGTCATGTAAACATCACAAACGCTATCATGGTAGGCAATTGTAGCATGAGTCGGTGATGTATGAAGTTCAAAAAGAAGGTTACTTAGCCAACACATCTTATCTACTACATTTGGCAACCCCGCGATATTTGCTTTTACACTCGACATTGATATAATGTTCTAGGGTTTAGAGGACCATGAGATTAAGTTATCACCAAGAAAGATACAATAGTCAGATGTCGAGCGGCTAGTGAAGGGGTAGTCACCCCAGTCTGCATCTGAATATGCCATAAATCCTAATGCCGATGATTCAAAAAGTTGAATACCATATTCCAGTGTACCCTTGATATATCTAAGAATGTGCTTGAAAGCATGGAGGTGCAGTTCTTTGTGATCATGCATGAATAAACAAACTTGTTAGACCGCATAGGTAATATCGGGTCTTGTGAATGTCAAATATTGCAACGCTCCTGCAAGACATCGTAGACATTGGGTTCAACGATGGAGAAAGGGTAAGGTGGCAATAGGATTCATCCGTAAAGAAGGGAACTAGAAGACTCTAATACCATGCAAAATAATCCTCAAAGATTAACATTAACCAATGTGGTTTAAATACAAAATACAATAACCCTATTAGACTTTTGCTCAACTATACAAGTCCTATACAATTCTAAATTTACTAACCATATATATACGTAACTAGCACTTGATTTTGGAGAAAGTACGTGTACACCTACTTTTGTAAAATATCATTATGAAAAAGCGATTTATGAAACATGAAACATTCCCTACATCGTTTAAAAGTAGCATCATATTGACTCGTTGAGTTTCAAAATTGCGGTAAATTTAATTTCAAGATTTGGTTGAAAATGTTTTTATTTTTCTAATAATAACCACGTGTTTTGTCAACTATCTCATACCCATACTAGTGAATCATTAAAGTTATGCAATGGTCGAAAACTACATCGTATGAAGTTGGAACCAAATTGAAACCAAAAAAGTTTAGAAATAATGGGATAAAGAACCATACATGAATCAATTTGTTGTTGGTTTCATGTCAATTATAAGTGTTAAAATTTATATTTTTAGTGGGTAGAAAGATAATGGATGGGTTGAAAATAGAGTTTCTTATCTCTCATATATGATGGTGTGTTCTAAACATTGTCAAGTCATGTGATTCCACTTATAAGGCTCAATTTTGGCTATTGAATCAATATGACATGCAAGTAATAAGCATTAGGTTTTCGACAATACACTGATCTTGAAGAACATGACTCCTTTTGTTTATAACTAGATAGTATACTTCTTCTAGAAGGGATGATGATTCTCGTAATGTCATTAGTGAGGCTTGAGTGTGGCAATGTAGCCATTAAGAGTGTTGTATTATGATCATGATATCTTAGTTGGTTTATATGGATATACACATGATCATGATAATGCAACAATGAGGTTGTCAATATGACCGTGGTGTATTAGCCAATAGTAGGTTGCATATATGATCTTGACAAACTAACAATTGTCTCTCTCAAACATGCATCATTAATCTTGTGTCATTTCTTACTTTGAAGCATAATGTATTTTTAGATTTGGATTTATTATGAAGATATGCTTTGTGCTTATTAATCTTTTTCTGTTAGCTAAAGCACCATTTATGGTCGATATTAGTGGAGTATGAGGTGTCCCAAATCTCAACAAGTCCGTTAGTCATGCTCTGTTTTATGCCACATTCCAAGTATACGTATGACTACACCTTACAAGGCACGACTGTGCACCTCACAAAGTTTAACAAAGCATTGTTAATGTGCACCATGTAAATGCATAGTTGTGCGACTTAACAAGGCACGATCGCGGTTCACAAAATGTCATCAAACATGAATTTTTCAATGCTATAGAAATATGATTTGGTGCAACTATACTCATAACTCACTTGTGAGTATGATTCCATTGAGAGTGAGATCATATGGATTGACAGTTTTTCAGGATCTTATCCAGCTAAACAATGTGATAAAACTTGCGAGTGTGACCCAATAGGTATGTATATACATGCATACATATATATGTATATTCGATTCATATTGCTTCTTTATATATATATATATATATATATATATATATATATAGAGAGAGAGAGAGAGAGAAAAAAAAGTTCATTTGAGAACCGTTTTTATTGCTAGAACCGCGAGAACCATTGTGGACCAATCAATAATTTTCTTGTCTTAATTAATTATATTAAATTTAAAAGGGCAAATTTGTCATAAAAATTGATTAGTGCACTGACGCTGTGCGCTGGCTTTTGTGATTTAATTGAATTGGTTTAGTTTTGTGATTTTTATTTGTGCGCTACCCTCTTTATTTTATTTTTTTGCGATTTTTTATTTTTTTCTTATTGATAGTATGAATCATTTTTTTGTATTTTTTTCCTTTATCTTTTTTTTTCTTTACTTTTTTCTCTATTTATTAATCACAATCATTTACATTTTTGTTGAAATTTTTTGAGTTATATATTGAGTACTTATACCACACACGTCTTTTTTGTTAGAATTTTTTGAGTTGGCAATAGGTTTGACTAAATCAATTTTTAAGTTGTCCATACACTAAAGTTGTAAATTAACGAAACAAACACGAACGAACACGAACAGGTGTTTGTTCGTGTGTGTTCGTTTAACTTTAACCGAACAAAAAAACAAACAAAAATGGACAAACGAATGAATATTTGTGCTCATGTTCGTTCATTTAACTTTAGCCGAACATAAACGAACGAACACATATATAAATATAATACAAACCTAACATTATTAAATATAAACAGACACTAACTATGTGTGTGTGTGTGTGTATATATAAATGAACATAAACAAACGGATAAACGAAAGTTCACGAATGTAAATGAATGAACGAGGGTCTTTGTTTGTGTTCGTTCATTTAACTAAACGAACAAATATTTTGTTCGTGTTCGTTTGTTTATTAAATAAATGAACATAACCGAACTTCTCGCCAAACATTTCACGAACAGTTCACCAAACGTTCGGTTTCTTAACAACCATAACATGCACACATGCATCTAAGTGTACATGTGCATGTATAAACTAAACGCACCTATGCAGTATAAACAGGTGGTGCACATATGCACATATGCTTGAAAAAATCGAGTGTTATGTGCACATGTGCATATATATAATGCTGTGCTATAAAAAAACCCCGGTAAAAACAAAATTTGTTTTCTTTGAAAAAGCATAGCAATATGGATGTCATATTAAAGAGCATATTTTTCTCATTAATTTGGTAAAATTTTCGTATTTTAATGCCTTTGCGTTTAGGAGATATTTTAGTTTTAAAAAAGTGGGGGTAAGTGGTCCCCCCTTTATTTAGGCAATTTGCCTAAAATACCCCTCTAACATGTTTGGAAAGTGAAAATGACGTCTGTATTTTTAATTAATTACATATTTGTCACAATTAATATTAACTCTTGATTAATTATGATCAATAGCCACAAACGGTTCTCGCAATAAATTTGGTTCTTAAATAAACACTCCCCTACACACATATACACCCATACATCCACATACATATATGATATACCTATACATATATGTTAGGATAATTGTAAAAAAACCCACATATATGTTAGGATAATTGTAAAAAAAACCAGCTATGCCATAATGTTACAACCTATGTTAACGGATAAACAAATATCACACCTATGAGTATCTTAAAAGAATAGTTTGAAACCCTATTAGTTGTGTTCAACAAAGTCCATTTAAAAAACATAGTCCCGAAATTTTAATATTCAATCACATGTGATTCAGTATACAATCACATGTGATATGTAAAAGCATCACATGTGAATTATGAAAAATTACGAAAATGCTACTCCGTCCAAATTTTTAAAATTTAATCTAGACCATTGATGACATTGATCCAAGGCTAAAATTAGTCCTTTAGGACTATGAATTAATTATGGACTATATTAAACATTCTTCTATAAAGATAGATTTAATAAAGATTTATTTTATAAAATCGTTACAAAATAAACTAACTTAAAAAAGGTTTTAACTTATATGAATAATATTGAATATATTAGTAGTGATTATTTGATTAACGGTATTTTATTTGTTAAACAATTTAAGGAATTACTTATGTGTTTATTTAGATAAATAAATTTATGTAATTAATTTTAAAAACTAATTTATTATTATTTAAACCAAAATTAGTTTCGAAAAATGTTTTTGTTATTTTAAAATTAATAGAATCCAAAAATTGGGTTTATAATTTTTGGATAAAATATATTTAAATTTAAATTTAATTTTACATTTTCAACAAATATCTTTTTAAACATAAAAAATTTATGAACTCAAGAAAAGAAATGTAGAATATGTAAAATTTATAAAACAAAAATTTTAAAATTTATTGACTCGTTAATAAAAAAAACCAAGAGAGGAAGTTAAATAGATATCTCCCTACATGAAGTCATACTAACTAGAAAGATGTCTGCCCCTTAGGGTGCATAAGTCAACTAGCCCTGAGGGTGAGCCTTTTAGTTATTAAAGACGACCTACAAGGAAGACTTGCCAGCAAACACATGATCAATTGACTAAAAACATTAGAACTCGTGACTTGAAGATCATTTTCCTCTCTGTTTATTTGATGAGATAGGTAACTCCCAGCTGAAAGCGAGTATTGGAAAGGAGCTGACCAACATAAGAGTGGAATCACTATAAATGCTATAAGGTAAAGGGCTTAAAATAGATCAACATTTTGGTTAATAATGGAAGTTTGCCTAGCCCTCGTTAGACATGCTACTGATTAGCTTGTTGATGAACAGAAAATCAGACTAACCATAGTGTGTAAGAGACTTTCTTGGATAAGAGGCATTATACAATAATTTCATAAGATGAGACTAATTTTACTCTGAATGACATTCTAGAACCAAACCAATTGGTTGATTAAGTCTTATCTCTTAGAGGAACTACTCGACATTCTTTATCACTTTTTCCATACTGCATAAATGTGATGATCAAGGAGGAAGTAAACATAAATTTGTCACACTTTCATAGCTTTCTAGATTGATCTTTAGCTCAAAGACCCAAGAAAAGAACATTCAACTTGCATGTATTAAACATATGGACCTAGCAGGTAACTTCCTACTGTCAACGAATTTAGATGGGATATGGGCAACATACAAGCCAAAAGGATAGAGATGAAAAAGCTCTTTCCAAGAGAGAGGAGTGAAGATTTTTGGGAAGACAAGTTAGTGCGCACACACAAACATTAGGCCTATTATGTAGAGAGAATAATTCTTTCCTCTATCACATTAATTAAGATTTATTCTCCTTTTCGAGATAGTAATAGTTACGTCCCTTCAATCCATTCCGAACTCTAATAGGAATATTAGTACCTTAGTAGAAGGCTCCCTTTTATCTTCTTCCTTTCAATGATGTTACGATAATGGGCATTAGAAAACCGGCCCTTTCTATCAAGCTTAATCAAACCTAACTTGTAGCTTGCTAGAGTTACTTCTTATTGCACTGTGTTTCCCGTCATCTCAGTGTGCTCTATAGCAAGAGACGAGAAATTGAAGTATAGCTAACCTTTTTCTTTCTTATCATGCAATGTTGCTTGGCTTAGGAACAATAACAAGAGTAACTACATAGAAAGGAAGAAAATAGAGTTTGATTATTATCTAACGAGTAAAATTTGGGAAAAAAAACTTAGAAGAGAATTATTTATCTAGTGTAGCGACAAGCTACGAAAAGGGGATAAATGTATGCGAACTCCATCTTCTTCTTTAGTGAAAGCATACGAGTCCTTATGTTGACCATCTAATCCTAGTTCTTATATTATCTGTGTTAGAGATGCATTTTTGTGTAATAAACTAAATGATTTTTAGGAAAAATTTAAAGACAAAGTCAAAATTGTATTTCAATGATCTTGATTAAATATTAACATAACTAAATTAGATGTTCGTGTAATACACATTTTAGTATAAAAATGATAAATTAAAAATACTAATAATAATTATATACCACACCACGGAGGAAATGTCAAAGCGAGGGGGAGGGTAGACGTGATGGCGAAAACGTGGTACCATGATACAAAGAGACACAATTGCATTTCTTGTGTAAGTCATTAATCATTATTGTTACAATTAGGAGTAATATGGTAAAGTCGTTATTGATTATAAATAAAAAGAATATAAAATGATTATAAATAGTTTTAAATGATAAAACTAAAAATTTAGTTAAAATGTGATATTTTAAAATCCTATAAAATGCAAATATGATATTTGTAAATTAAGATAGACAAATACGATATTTGTAAATTAGGATTGACAAATACGATATTTTAAGATTTAAAAAGTCATAAATGAAATTCTACCTAATAATTTACTTCAAATTAAAGTCAAAACTCTTAAGGTTTAAATGGACATATATGAAATTATTTCTAATAATTTTATTTTAAGTAAAAATTAAAATTCAATATAATTTTAATAAAAAAAAGTCAAAATTAAATTTTAAAATTTATAAAAATATATGATTTAAATTTAATAATTTAACTTTTTATTCAAATTATTTGATTAAGATTGTTTAATAATTTTTATTAATATTATTTATACTAGAAGATGTGAGAAGATTATTCTTTGTCTGTATTTCGTTAACAATAAATATACACAAGTAAAATCAAAGATAAAAATAAAAGAATTAAAAATTATGTCTTTGTCTTTGTGTGGGTTCTAGCTTGTCTTGTTAACCATTAACAGAGAGAATCTCTCTTCAACCTTCACACTTTATTCTTCTTTCTTTAGTATAAACCCCTCCATATCTCTCTCTTGGTCTCTTTTACCTATCTCAATGGACCATCCTTTCTCTCTCTCACACACTCAAACACGCACCGTGCCCTCTCTCTCTCTCTCTCTCTCTCTGTGAGAGCCCCCTTTCTCCCAACTAATTCACTTAATTTAATCTTACACTGACCACCTACATTATATTACATAACCACTATTTTTTATTCCGTGAAATATATATTCTCTCCTCCTCTTCAAAGCAAGCAATTTCATAGCTTTTCCCAACTTTTTCCTCTCTTTTTAGTTTCTTGATTTCTGTGTTGTGTGTCGTTGTTAACTTGCCGTCATTGAGGATTCATTCCAATGGGGTTTCCCCAAATCAGTTCCACACAACACCCACATCCGGTTTCTTCATCTTTAGCTACAATTACTTCCTCTACGACCTTAAATTTTGATGAGGATGATGAAATTTATCACTACAATGATGAAGGTGATCCGAAATTCAAGAACTTTCTTCATAAAATGATTTGGGATTTTGGGTTTGCTTGCTTTTTTCCAACAATCACCAAGAAGAAAGATGAGATGAAGAAGAAAATGGTGAACAATTTGGAGCATAACAAGGCGTGGCTTCTTGCAGAATCTGGTGGGTGTGTTGCCGAATTGGCTAATAATGAACCTCACTCTGTTCACTCATCGTTCAGATTCAGTCTCTGTTCGCAAGTTGAACTTGAATCTATGACTGTCAATTCGTCATCCGCGACAGTTTTAATGGTAAATTTGGATAATGGGTTAATCGAACCAAGATCTCAAGAACTCAAATGGAGAAGAATCGAGTCACTAGAGAGGAGTATTTCACCAGTAGCACATACCCTAATTAGATTCAGTTATGCTGATATCGTTTCTGCCACTCGCAATTTCTCCAAAGGTACTTGATTTCCCCTGATCTTTCTTACTTTTCGAATGCGACACCTTTGACTTTTGACCTAACTTAACTTCTTCTTATTATTAAACTCTCCAAGGAAGGAAAAAATTAAAAATCATAATTATAAAAAAAATATTACAACTATAAAATGTTGATGTTTTGTTTCTTACAAAACCCATATCAATTTTGACTCAGAAAAACATAAAATCAATGAATTTAGGCCTCAAAGGGATTGTAAAAATGGTGTGAATTACTTTAATGTACAGATTCTTATCATTTCTTGGAATTTGGATCTGATTTGAATTTGTTGAATTGGGTAGGGAGGGTTTTGGGGAGAGGTGCATTGAGCTATGTTTTCAAGGGAAGAGTTGGGATCTTGAAAACTACTGTAGCAATCAAGAAATTGGATAAAGAAGACAAAGAAGCTCCAAAGGCATTTTGTAGAGAGTTAATGATTGCAAGTTCTCTTCATAATCCTTTTATATGTCCCCTGGTGGGATTTTGTATTGATCCGGAAGGGGGTTTGTTCTTAATTTACAAGTATGTATCAGGTGGAAGCTTAGAACGGTATCTGCGAGGTACTATTTCTTTGACCTTGTTCTTGACTTGATCTTCAATCGTAAAGTTTGAGTTGTCATTAAATTAAGAAAATACGCATTTTGTAGAAACAAGAAACGGTAAAAATGGCGGATCAAAACTTCCATGGTCAGTAAGGTATAAAGTTGCTATTGGTGTTGCTGAGGCCGTGAAGTATTTGCATAACGGGACAGAAAGATGTGTGGTTCATAGAGATATTAAGCCTTCAAACATTCTTCTTTCTTCAAGAAAATCACCTAAGGTGAGGAAGAAAAAATTTGATCATATGTTTACTATGATTTACAAGGTGTCATTGAGATTTAATGATTTATATTACTTGTTTCTTGCAGCTATGTGATTTCGGATTAGCTACGTGGACTTCTGCTCCTTCGGTTCCTTTTTTGTGCAAAACTGTGAAAGGGACATTCGGGTGAGTTTTTTATCTAGATTTTGCAGTGGTATTTGTTTTTGGTTGTTTTTAGACTGTGACGATAAATAGTTTCTTTTCACAGGTATTTGGCTCCTGAATATTTCCAACATGGGAAAGTTTCTGATAAAACAGATGTTTATGCATTTGGGGTGGTTCTTTTGGAACTGATAACAGGACGTAAACCGATTGAATCAAGCAGAGGTGCTGGAGAAGAGAACTTGGTTTTGTGGGTGAGTTTGCTTCTGTTTCATGTATAAAATTGTTGTTGTTGGTAATTCCGCACATTCTGTAATGAATAGGGTGAAAATCATTAAATGGTAACCAAGTTTCAATATTGTTCTGTTAAAGTCACTCAACATTCCTATAACTGTAAAAACTACTCAGGTTTGATATTGTTTCATGTTGTGTAAATCTTATAAATTTTTAAAAGTTAAAGGTAATCTGGTGACCTAAAACCTGATCACTACTTATTTACTTTAGTTTTCATAGTTATCAGGTAATTTAGAATAAAAAAAGTCACTAAATAGTATTTCAGTTTTAATGTTCAATTTAGATCCCTCAGTTTGAATCATTTATAAAAAGTTTCACAAGTCAACAATGAACAAAATTAAGAATTTGAGTCGTTTTTGCAGTTGAAAAAAAAGTTTAAGTGACATATTCCCTGATAAATATGTAAAGTTATCGATGTATACCTTATGAGACTGATTATTTGTTCAGTTAATTATGGTTATTCAAGTTGTAATAATCACTTAAAAAAAAGGTAGATCAAGACTCCCACTATGCATGTCAACCACTATAATTGTTGAATAATTTGGAAGCTGGTCAATAATCTTTTGAAGATTTTTTTTTTCATTTTTATGTTTTGAGGGTGAGAAGACATTCCTCAACTGATAAAATCTGCTCAAATTCTTTCAGGCCAAGCCATTATTACAGCAAGGATCCATAGAGAAACTACTCGATCCTCGTATCAAATTCACACGAAGAAACTTAGACCAGATTTCCCGGATGGTACAAGCTGCAGACGCCTGTATACACAACGAAGAATCAAAAAGACCGAACATTGAAGTGATAATTTCTATCCTTAAAGGAGTTGAAGCAAATTCAAAACCAAGGAAAACACTCACGGCTACTTTATCTTCTAACAACTACGTTACTGACAGTTACCCTCAGATTCGACAATCAAAGAATGAAATGAAGTCTCATTTAGCTTTAGCAATGCTAGATGTTTCAGAGCTCGAAGATGATCATGATCATTTGTACTGTCGCTGACCAAAATCTTAGAACAAAAACATCCATTTTGAAGGTACAAATTTGTTTGAATATAACCCGAGTATAAACATTCAAGATTCGGAAGGCTGATTGAGAGTTTGTATATAGATCTTGTAGGTCAATCATCAGGGTAAAAAAAACAAAAACTAATTTACATGTTTGCAAATTGAAATCATCATGGCCATGCCTTTATTTGACAGGCTTATTATGGTAGGATTTTTTTTACATAGTAACGATACCGAATCTTGTGGGAGCGCGGTTGAAGAGGCAGGATATCGACGGTCATACATCTAGGATATCGACGGTCATACATCTACCAAGGGGTAGAGGGACTCTTTTTCTACAGACCTCTTTGCTTAAATCTTGAATTATTTTTTTTTAATCCCATTGTGAAAAAATGTTTGTTTGATTGTGTTATTTGAGGCATTAAGTTTTGGCTAGTGGATCTTAGTTTTGATCATTTTTTATATAACTTCTCTAATTTCTGTTAGAAAAATAAAAATTGACTTAATGAATATACTCTTGTTAAATGTTGTTGTATAAATATTACTTAATGATATATCTGTGTTGTGTGTAAAAGTTAACTAGAATGGAAGTGATTTGAAAAAGAATTTACCTTCATAAATAATAATTAAATTGTAACATAGATAGATAGACAGATAAAAAAAAGTTTAAACGATAACTGTTTTTTCTTCGTAAATTAAGATGTTTTTATGTGACTTTAAGTTGAGGAAAGGGTGATTAGACATCACAACTAGATGGTTATTTTAGTTTTATAAATAAGATATTAAGTTGCATTTTTTAATACTATATTTAATAGTATTCGAAATGCAAATAATGTAGCATTAAAACTTAAAAACATTATTAGAGCTTAGAGTCGGCTTAGCCAACAAGGACCTTCATAAGGAACGTTAGGTACGTTTATCCAATTCTCTCTCTCTCTCTCTCCTCGAATTTCATTGAATCATTGATAACCGATTCAATAATGTTTACTTCTATAAACAATAATATACAATTAACCTCAATAATAGCAGTAGCAGTAGGGTACGTCAATATTGATAAGAAGATTGGGATTATTAGGGTGTGTTCGGCAACGGGCTTATGGTGGATTATAGGAGCTTGGGATTCTAGTTTTCATTGTCCCTAGCCCTCTAGCCTCGTTCGGGTGTTAAAATTTTAAGGGGATTATTAAAAACATAATCCCCAATAAGCCCCCAAAATAAAAGCTTTTTCAAGTAACTTATGGCTTGGACTTAGGATTATTAATTAATCAGTCCCAGCTAGTTTCACCAAACACACTTAATATTTATGCTCCCCAAAGCAACACTCAAAAAGCAGGTAGCCTTATGAGAAGATCTTACCAAGATTATCCCGTCTTTGGATTGTATTTGATAATTATAGACGATTTCAATACAGTTAGAAGCAAGGAGGAAAGGAATGTCATGGCTTCCAACAAAAAAGAAAATTTCGATTTCGATAATTTTATTATCAGTTCAGGACTTCATGATTTACAATTTGGTGGAAGACGTTTTACATGATTTAGCAAAGACGGTAAAAAGAAGAGTATGTTGGATAAAGTATTAGTTTCTCAAACTTTTTTTTTATCATTGGCATGATGCGTAGGTTCAAGTCTTATTTAAAATTAGCTTTGATCATTGCCGTTTATTTTGGGCCAAAGCCTTTAGGATATTGAATCATTGGTTGTTGAAGGATTTGTTTGTGGCAGGTTTGTCTTGCTTCATGTTTGGCGGCTAGTACAACAGGAGTAGCAGATTTTATTCTTAAATTAAAATATGTTTAGACTGAAACAAGACCTTATAGTGTGGTCAAATAAAGAATTTAATCAAAGAGAGAATAGGATAACTACCTGAAGATTTGGGATAACAAGGTAGAACAAGGTTGTCTTTCAAATGAGCTTCAAAAGAGGGATGATTTTATGTTTGAGCTTTCTCTGATGGATCAATTGAGAAGCTTGAATTGAAGCAAAGGGCAAGAATCAGTTGTACCTAAGATTGTGATATGTTGTTTGATGACTTGAAATTAGCTAAAAACATGGAAACCATAAAATTGATGCAGCTCGGCGTGCTGCATGAGCCCACGTCGTGGGGTCTTCGACTCTGCTCGGCGTGGGGCAGGTGCCCACGGCATGAGACAAGTCAGCTCATGTTTTGGGATTTCTGATGTTGCAAGCGGCGCTCAAATCTTTGTTTATGGAAATTATTATTTCTTAATTTAGATTAGGGTAGCATTTGGTGTCTTGGTTGTGATTATAAATAGAGGGCTTTGGTTTCAGTCATTGTATCCAAAACTTGTAACTCTCTCTGGTATCAGTAATATAAGTCTCTCCGGTTCCTGCCTGTGGATGTAGGTTGACACACCGTTAACCGAACCACGTAAAACCTCTGTGTTCTTTACTGCTTTATTTTTCCCATTTACGCATAACATGATCAATCTGTTGGGCTGCTATTATAAGGTAATTGCAAAACTTTTAGCAAGAAGCTAGATTGTGATGCCTAAGATTATAAGCAATAATCAATCTTCTTTTATTCCGGATAGGCAGATATTCTTGATGGGAGCCTCGTTGCAAACACGTACAGTAGTTCATCCTGTAAAATATAAGAAAGTCAAGTTGTCCTTGTTCAAAGCAGATTTTGATAAGGCATTTGATTCAATGAATTGGAATATCTTGTTCCCAGTTATGGATTAAATGAGGTTTGTGTATAAATAGATAAAATGGATCAAAGGATGCTTATAATCGGCTCCCGACTCGATTTTGATTAATGGCTTGCCTAAAAAGGAATTTTGCATAGAGAGAGGATTACATCATGGGAATCTTTTATCTCCTTTCTATTCTTGATCGTAGGTGAGGCTTTGCTGGTTATGATAAATGAAGCATGTATTTAGACCACCCGCATCGGTTGATGGGGTTCCTCATAGGGTTCCCCATCTAGAGCTAGAACACCATCATCCCTTATAGGGTTGATAGTGGTGGGGTTCCAAATCTGGTTCCCAAACCCGTTTCTCTTTTTTCTTTTCTTTTTTCTTTCTTCTCTCTTTCTCTTTCTTAATTTATATATATTTTTTATTAATATTTGATTTGGGTTGAAAAGGGTTGGATGTGGGGTTTGTAGGGTAGAGAGGTATAGAGATGGAAGATGATGTGAATGCTGATATAACAGTGAATTTAATAGGATAACTATGGATTGGATGCTGATGTTATAGGCTATGTGAAGGCATTATGTTGGCATCAGGAGGTTAAAATGCAACCAAACTTACATGATGATAAGTGAAATGATCTATACCAATTAAAAACCAACCAAACTCTCACGTATATTAAAATAATATATTTTTATTATATATTTTCTTTAATTTATTATTAATATATTATATTATTACTTGAATATTTTTATATTTGGTATAATAAATTTACATAACAACTTGAATGCAACTTATATGATTCGATTAAAATGTGTCAGTGGCAATTTTAATATTTTATGCAAATCAAACAAAGACTTAAACCTTCATTGCAGCCAAACCTACATATCTTCTCTTTGTCATGTGGCCACATGTGCAAGTGTGCAACCATTAAGCAAATAAGTTAGTAACAAAAATGCAGCAGCTTAGGTGGAGATCACGTGCCACGTGGGCTGCGAATTTCATAAGGTGGATAGGCTGTGTGACCCACATTATTGGCATCCCTCGTGTCTAACATTCTAACCATAACTATATCATCGTTACGCTAGTTTTTTTACTTTCTTTACTTAATCTATCGTATTGTCGTAATAGTCACTCTGCATCACACTAGATTCGAGGACTCACCTGTTAGTCTGTTACCACTATACAATCATTAAAAATGAAAAAAAAAGAGAGGGTTGTAAGAGAAATGAACATTGCACAATATTAAAGATTTGACATGAAAAATTATATTTTCTCTTACAAGATCTTTTTACTTCATCCTTCATACGAATTTATAAAATGTGGAATTCTCTAATTTTATTTACCCATCTACTATCTTGATTTTTCTTACAGAGGTTCTATAATCTTCTACAAAATCTTCCTAGCTACTTATCTTTTTACTCACTAGATAAACATAAATATCAATATAAATATAAAAGACTATGAAAGGTAAACTATGGATTCCAAATGTTATCACTATGTGTCTAGAAAGATGAAATATATAAAAGAAAATATAACCTTTTCCTTTTCTTTAGACACAAGTCACTTGCTTGAAAGTAACTTGCACCATCTTGATAATGACTATTATAGTGATGGTTAAACAAGGGTGCTACTATTTAGATCTTTTTCATTTATATTTTTGATATGTCATATTAATTAATTATAATTTTTAATACATATCATACACTCACATACATCATATTAACGGATCAAATTAAATTATTAAGGGATCAAATCCAAATAATTTTACCCTTAAACAAAGGTACATGGATCCAATTATTACCACATCCCATCACCTTCCATAGAATAATAATTGTACTAGAATGTTTAGAGTGTGGACATGTCTAACACAAAGGAAAAACTCAATCTGTTACACAAATTGAGATAGATTCGTATATGGTACTCAAGCTTACTTCGTGTATCCTTCACAAACACATGCACTGATGCACCCGTTATCAATATAATAGTTTCCATTAGATTGCTTAGAATGTGAAATATATATATATATATATATATATATATATATATATATATAGAGAGAGAGAGAGAGAGAGAGAGAGAGAGAGAGAGA
>JAUEJL010060634.1:0-18532 GCA_032274825.1 Drosophyllum lusitanicum | reverse complement strand
GTGTATTTTTAGGTACAAAATAAAGTTGGTTGCATACAATGACAATATTGACATAGTTTGTTGTATTTTCGTGCAATCTGTCCTCAAGTTAATTGGTATGTTTATTTGCATAGTTGAATCACTAGATATCAAGTTAATTGGTTTGTTTACCTGAATACCCGAATCAATTTATAATTAATTAATAAATCAAGTTTTCCAAAATGTATTTTTCCCGTAGTCAAAAAACAAATAAAAAAAGAATTTGAAAATTTAAAACGATCTCAAACAAAGTGAATGGAAAATTTATAAAGAATATAATTGTAAGTTCTTATTCAACGTTTCATATATTTTAGTATGTTTTTGTATATTTTAGTGTTTTGGGAGCCCATTTTTTAGTTTTGTCCCGGGCTCCGAAAATATTTGAGACGACCCTGTAATTAATATCAGGGGTTCATTCATAAATTATCATTTTCATATATTTTTTAAGTTTGTTAGTTTTGTAAGTCATACCTAACGTAATGTTTTACGGCAACTACTAAAAATACCAAGTATTCTAGTAGCATGACGTACGTGGTTCGATGTGGAAATATGATTATGAATACAAAATATATATATATGTATATATATTCTGATAGACCATGTGGTTTTTTGAAATTAAAAAATTCAGCAGCCAGCAGCTTCATGCATTTACTAGAAAGTCTAACCAACTCCACGTGTAACTAAGACAATTCTCATGCTTATTGCTTAGACCGGTAATCAACGATGACGAGCTTTCTTATTCCCCGTCAAGCTAGTAATGGTAGTGATGACGATATGAAGGTTAGTCGTGTATGTCATGACTAAGACTGTTTAGTCATGACTATATCATAAGCTGATATAGCAATTAGTTATAACAATAATGCATGTCATGACTACGAGTGGTCTTACTTGTACTCTATTTTAAAAGACCCTTCAAAATAGAGTGATATTTGTAAACAATACTTTATTGTCATACACAATAAAAAGTATATATTTGGATCACAATAACCTGAACATGTGGTTAAGAAACGTAATTAATGGATTTGTAAGGATAAAAAATTCATGACTACTGTATGTGACAAAACATTATTGTGTACAAATCATCTCCCTTCAAAATAACTTGATTTTTTGAATTAAAATTTTATACATATATGTTTTTTTAAAGGCCAGATATTATAAAAAACCAAACAACCCAATATAAAGTTTAAAATTGTCTGCAAGCGGCACACAATTTACCAAGAACATACAAAGTTACAACATCAGAATGAGATAACGATCTGTGGAGTTGTATTTCAGTACTAGAAAGATCCCAATTTGATTTTTTTATTCTTTGAAAACTCGAGATCATTTTTTCTCTTCCAAATGCAAAGCATAGTAATCCACATTATCACTTCCCAAGCTTTATTTTGGCTACTAGAAAACCAACTAACATGTTGAAGATTTAACACATCACTTCTAGAGGATAAGAAGTTAATCCCTAAGCCCCAGCACGAGAAAATCTTTGACCAAATATCCGCGACAAACTCGCACTTCCACAGACCACAAGCAATGATCCAAGTCTTCTATATGCGAATAGCAACTTGAACATAAGACTAAAGGAATATCCAAAGCCGATTTCACCAAAAGCCAATCCAACAGTGCTCGCCAAATAAGAACACAGTTCCTCCGAGGAACCCGATTTGACCACTTCGTTGTGAACTGAACGTCTTTCGTCTATACGAGACCGTTATCTAGCAAGTTTCTCAATTTTTGTACTTCAAAAGTCTCCTTCTTCCTTCATAGCTCCACCTCTAGCATTTCCCACCCAATTTGAATTCCATTGCCACTTGCCACCCACCCAACAACCTTTCTCACTCACTAAAACCGACCCATTACCCTCCTACCAATTTTCTCTTGGTTTTTGGCTCATTGCCTGGTGGTAGGTGATATTGATGTGGGTCCCGCTTTAATTTTCATAGAATAAGAATCAAAGATTATTAACAACAAATGACAAATACCCTCTTCTATATAAATGAAGCTGGTAACATAGAAAAATACAAACATCTTGATTATAAGCATTCACAGATGCCCCAAGAATAACATGTTTTACTATAAACTTTCAGTGAATTAGACACCAAATCTATATAGACTTTATACATACATGAGTAAATCTATTAACTTAAAATACCTCAAGGAGAAAGTCCTGCTAATTTATTGAATATGTTTTTTTTTATTTTACAAAAACTCCAAATGAATACGCCCCTCATGATGCCACAACACATTGATAATGCAAGGTGATAATGTAAGTGAGACCAGCTATCATGTTGTTACATTTAGGTGAATCTCTGGAGTTTGATTCCGAAGTCTCTCATTCCTCGTGCATTCCTCCTGATACGATGGCAGTAAAAACGATAACTTAGATGTTAAACTCATCATCAAATCCATTGATTTAATACATGGATAAATAAAGTTGTTGAAATTGCTATGTGACAATGAAATACAACTAATAACCTACATCCATGTTCAATGTCTCATTTAAGAGTACCTTAATTTCAATTGAATATTGATGAACCTTGTGAAGGTCAAAACCCCACTCGGATGAAGCAAGAATGCCTTAGATTAAGTTTTCTTAATATTTCACAACGACGACAATAAAATGTATTCATCATTTTTCTTACTTGAAACGCCTTTAACAGAGAATAGCAACGCCTTTTCTCCGAGTTGGCTGCTGCATGCTTTTTCTTCAGAGCTTCGCAAGCTTTTTGCTCTGCTTGCAGTGAAAGCCGCACGTTTTGGAGCTTCTGCAAAAGAAATAAGAATTCATGTATTCAGTTTTCCAAAAATTGCTATGAAATCATTCCTGTGATTATGGAGAAAAAGTTTGTACATTTTATATTGAAGTGCCACATATTTGAAAACATAAGTCGTACAGTAAATCTTTTCGATGACATGGAAGGAGCAATTAATTTTAATGCTATTTATTACCTGTTGAATACTCCTTGAAATTCCATCCATGGAACTAGTTAACGTTGCACGACCAGCAGGAGTATTAAGCGCATCATGAAACTGTTTGAAAATTTGCATACAACAAAAAACAAAAGAGATGACGATGAAGGTAAATAGAATAATATAAGAAAATTCATAATTTTTCATGTACATAGATTATAGTTCCACGACAAGAATCTAGGCAGGAGAGGGTGTTTTGTTTACCTGTGAACTCATAGAGTTCAATAAGGATGTTTCCTTTAGCATCAGCTCTTTTATTTCCAGCAAAGCATTATAGGTAGCATAGTATTTACGAGTTTGCCGAAGCTTTCCCTGTGCATTAACAAACAAAAGGGTGAAATAATTAAGACTAATCAATAGTTACTATAAGGAAGAACTGATGCACTGATCATAAAGAAAAATACCTGGATGTGAACATTAAGTTCTGAAAACCGACGTTCATATCTGCAGCAGAGGAGCTAATGTTTTTCACATTTAACAAAATATATTATGTTGGTAGAATGTCAATATCTTATTTTATACTTCATACATAAAACAAGTAGGTGGTAATTTGTTGGAGTCAAATAAGCGGAAGAAGCTAAACACATTTGTAGCAATCAGTGAAACTGAAGATTTTTCTTAGATTTTGTGGTGCGGTCTTTGATTATGGAAACCATTTCATTTTGTAGCGCAGCATTAGATTTTACCTTTGGCACAAATGGTAGAGGATCCTAGCTTTTAAAAATGTGAAGCTTGAAAACTATTAGAGGAAAATGTTTAAAAGAAACTTACTGGATTAGTTCTGCTTGTGTAGGCACATCATCACGCTGGCGTTTTAATGATGTAATTTCTCTTAGCTTTGAAGCAAGGTCCTACATATTATCAACAAAACAGGAATCCTTCAGAATATAATCATAACACAAGTAAAAAAAAAGTAATATTTTATATGTATTTGATAAAGATAACAAAAAATGGTTTCATTCAGTAGATTTAAGGAGTATATATAAGCATTTACCTGCACACATATGTAGGTGTGTACACGCACACAAAAACAATGCAACCATATTTACAATACTGCATACAAACTACTATACGTATCATAAAGTACATTGGAAAATATATAAGCAAATATAATGTGAACAGAACAATTTAATACATTTACATGGATATATGTTAATTACAAGCAAGACGATTAATAGTAGGGTATAACTCAGAAAAGGCTTATCACCTTATGAACTTTCACTTTTTTGTGCAAATAAGCTCCTAAACTTTCTTTTGCATGTTTAAATCCTTTAACTCTTAAAAAATTAACATAAAATAAATGTCAAGGTTACCAGTTTTAAAAGTAAAAAGGAGCCCATTGTTAGATTTGATTCAAACAAAAGTACTTATCTAAATAAAAAGTGAAGTCCATTGGGTTTTTCTTGCTCTTTATCATATTAGATTATGACACCCTTGGATCATAAAAAGATCACACACACAGATATATAATCCTATGCTTCTGTTTGTCAAGTTGGTCGGACACTATTTGAAAGGAGCGTATACCGTCTTTGCTAAATTCAGTCTCTCAACAGCATTAGCCAACAAATTATCAACACCCCGGGCAGAACTTCCTCCAAGGTCATTGCTCTGTATCATATCTTCCAACTCACTGACCTCCAATTGCAGTTTAGAACATTCTTCACTATAATTTGATTCAACTTCTGCTTCTTGCTTCTCTAGAACCTAAATGGCAATTTTCAAATGATTTAACACCTGATTTCTGTAAACAGAAAGCCTTTTTACCGGAAAAGGCACATTTAAAAACAGATCATAATATCGACAATTTGCTTGATCTAAAATACTATCACCTTATGTCAATGGTGTAACACAAGTTTTGCTTTTAGCTTTCTCTCTGCCCTTAACTTATACATAAGAATACACAATTAATGACTTCTTTATTAACTGCAGAAGCATAAGTTCAACTTATATGTATCAAAAAAGCAAAAATGACAACCTTTAACGTCTCTAGAAGTGAAAGTAATCTCTGTGTATTAGCAGTAGCACCAGCGTTCTCGGCTTCATCTCTCAAAGCCAGCATCTTCTTTAAAGTTTCTGCTATCTGTTGATCCTAAAAAACAAAACAAAGCAAAAGTAAAAATCTACTGAAAAGACCATTTATTTAGGTTTACTTCAACTTCAAAAGAATTTCCGGTGATAAAAGATACAATAAATCCTCTTATCAGATCAAAAAGGGAATAAACTGATTTACCGTTGATGTCATCCTAGCATTCGAATCAACCATCGAATTTTGTAAAATCCTTAAATCTTCAAGATGCAAAGGACATTCTTTATCTATCGTACGAGAAAAACAAAATTTGAGAATTATACATATACCAAGGACGAAATGACAATGTCAAAATCAAACAGCCGATAAGAACTAAAAGAAACGAATCATCATCAGCTTTGCGCACATCAGTAATTGATTGAATAAACCTAATGGATTGAGAACAGCATGTCCTAATCCTTACTGATTTTGGGGATTTTAGCTATCGTTAAAAGTTGAGTTCCACTACATTCTACTAGAAAAAACACACATATACAAACTTGAAAGAGAGAGAAAAGAGGAACCTGCAGGGGGAAGCGGTGGTTATCGGTGTCGGTTGATGGCGGAGATATCAAATTTCATTGTTGAAAACGGATGGTGTGTTTGGCCGATCTAACGAGTAGACGGAGCGGAAAGTTGTGTATATTTGTTTGGTATACGTGGACTCGTAAGTCGTAATTGTGGATATTAGTAAAAAAAACAATTAAAAAGATAACATATTTTTTATGGTAACTTGATTCTTTTAAAAATATTAAACATTAGTATTGTTTTTATTTCTTTGTCAAAATGAAGTTGTTGCTATTTTAAAAAAATAAAATTATGTCATTTTTAATCTTATCCACAATCATAAAGTTTATCATTCTTTTAAAAATATATATATAAAAAAAAGAAAAATGATATATAATGTTAACGCTTAACTTAGCTTTTTTTAACAGCTAGAATGATCCGCCGGATAGGAACTTCGGTATTACCATTACTTCCGACTAGTAAACCTATATATAACTATCATTATTGCGAGTATCATTTGTAACCCAAATATATATGGGGAAAGTATCATTTGAGAACCGTTTTTATTACGAGTGTCATTTGTAACCACCATTAATGCACATTAATAGTGATATTTTGGTCTTTTATATATTTTTCAATCATGAATCGTGTCCGGATGAGCCATCATTAAAAAACGATGCTTGATTTTCTCAAAATAATCCTCATTAATGCGTCATTAACGAGCCGTTATTTTTATTGGCTATTGATTTAAATTAATCAAGAGCCAAGATCGATTCTCGTGATACTCGCAATAAGAATGATTCTCAAATAAACTCTTCTCTATATATAAACTTCTAGCAAGACGCTAGAATCCAATAATACAAATAGTTAATGGAAATACAATCACTACATGACATTGCCTAAAATAGTAATTATATTTAGCCATACATATACTTCATCTATGTAAAAAGTTGTTAGTACGGAGAATCTTTAATTATTCTTAGACCTTATCAATCACCATTAATATTTAATACGAAGAATCTTTTATTATTAAACAAAAATTATTCCAAGCTTTCCATATGAACCAAGATATGTTTCACTATAACCTCAAGAAACAACTTCTCCTTGTTTGGCTTACCTTTATCAAGTACATTGCAAAAAAAGTAACTCCAAAGAAGATTACAGATAAAATAAGTAGTCCATAGTTTCATTATCTTCGTCGCATAAGAGGCCGCTAACAGTTGGTAGAGTGATGCCTCCGGAACACAAGTTTGGTCTTGTTGCCACGCATTTTAGAAGAAGACGTCAAACAAAACAATTAACTCGAGGCAAAAATACGACCTGCGAAAGGGGAGTTGCAAACATTATCAATAATTATTCTTAGATATTTAACCGAAAGAAAATACTTCGCTTGGGTCACCTTCTCATTTCCACTTTATCTTCCCCATACCATAGATTCACATTATTTAGAGCATCTTTAATCTGCCCCATAAAGCACCCCACATTTTATTGTATTCAACAAATTCCAGTTCCACACCTTCCATAATCTAATCTAATCTAATCTTTGAATAGAACCCATGTAAATGAACAAATAATAGAAGGATTAAATTAACCCTCGTTTAAATGGTTTGTGGGAATAACATTATCTAAGTTAGGTGATGTTCTTAAAAATGTTGAAAATATTTCAAAATAAAAACCTAAAAATGTTCAAAACCTTGATAAAAGTACAAAACCCTAAATCCTGATTCAGGTGACAAGTTTCTTGATTTAAAATTTGACTCCGTTTTGTTGGTTCATACTTCAAACTTAAAAGCATTTAATTTCAATAATTAATGATTTAAGTCATATGTAAACAAGAATTTTATAAAGTTGGAAATAAATCTTACCGAGATGGGAAACAGTTTCAAACACAAAAACTAAGAATCTCTTGGGATGTACTGTTTCTATTTTTTGTAATGTTGAAATATGGAAACTTTAAGACACCATTTTATTACGAGAAAAAGATACCCGCACTCATAAACTTTCAAATAACTAACATACCCCTCATTTAATGTATTTGTAAGTGTAGATACACCCAAGATAGATGATGCTAGAAGCATACATCGTATCCTCTTTTATCATTTTATATTGTAACGATTTCGAATGTGCCGCTTGTCAATTTATGTAACTAAAAGATGCCCAAACGTCCTTAAACACTATTCAACTCCCAAAAAGGAGAACAAATACAGGTGACAACATAAAGAACGTTGGTACTAGATTTAAACATGCTAAAATATAAACATGGCAAAAAACATAGGATTCCACAAGCATGGTACAAGAACCGATCATACAACATCTGTTTTCCTGTTTTAGTTTTCACTTCCAGAGTTTGATAATCTTATCATGGCTAGCTGAAGCTACCAAACCCGTAGCTGTTGACAACGCCAACCCTGCAATCAGTCCTTCATGGGCCGATAAAGTCATTGTCTTGTTCTCTGACATGTTCCATAGCTCCAAAGACTGCATATTATTTTACAAGTATCAAAATCCATAATAAAAAAAAAATAAATAACTTTTCACATATATTATAACATTTTGCATTACGATTGACAGAAGGAAAACTTGCCTGGTAACATCCAATGACCAACAACGAAGCATAACTAGGATGAAAAACGCACGAGTGAAACTTGTTGCCATTACAGCTAAGATCATGTACACACTCCCCTTCGTTCCCTGCCATAAGAGACCACACTCGTACCGAATCCTCACTAACCGATGCTAAATACTCGCCACTCGGGTCCCAGCAAATAGAATGAATTGGCTTTGTATGCCCCTGCACCAATATCATCTCACTCGTATTACAGAATGTATTATCAAATTATAATACTAATTCTACCACCATGCTATAAAAGTTATTTATTTGACAAATGATCAAAAGAAATGAACCCGTAATGGATGTCGACAGGCTTGTGTCTCCACATCGAGTATAGATACGATGTTTTCTGCAGCTGCTGCAAGAAACCTTCCATGGCGTGGCTGGAATCTCACTTGGGCTGTTGCTCCCTATTCCACCAGAGTAAAATACAAACCATATTTTGAAAAATTATATTCGGGCACAACTTGGTAATTGCAAAAAATTTACTCTTTTAAATAATATTTGATTCAGACCTTGAATACACGAGCACAGCTTCCATTATTTATGCTCCAGTAGCGTATCTCCCCGTCCCCATCACACGAACAGATGAGGTCATCTTTATTTGGGTGAAAATCCAGTGACATCACAGATTGAGAATGTCCCATGAAGGTACGCAGAGAAAAACCAGGCTGCAGAGTCAAAGTCATAAATATAGCAATTTGGGCAAAGAATCTCTAAAAGGTCAAACAAAAACTTCGAAAAATTTAGTCAACTAACATTGTCAGCATCCCACACTCGAACGGTTTTATCAAAAGAAGATGTTGCAAGCCGTGGCATGCTTGGGCTGAAACGCACATCCGTGATCAATGATGAATGCTCTTCAAGAGTTGTCTTCGGCTTTAAAGAATCTGTGTACCACAGTACAGCCTGCACAACAAAATCGACAAGCGTTATCATTGATATGTATATACCAATTTAACAAATTAGTAATGATGATAATATACAAATATGTAAAAGTATCTTGGCGACCAAATAAAAAACATTGACAACGTAATGATTACAGTGGCCAAACATGATTATAATATTAGATTAAAAGTTCACCAAAAGAAGATGCATAGCAATATTCATGTGGTCGCCCTAAATAGAACTTGTAGCAATTTCCATCGTGTTATTTACCTTTTTATCATGGCCACCACTAGCAAGCAATTTACCATCTGAAGAGAAATGGCAACAAACAACCTTGCTTACACTAGCACGAACAGAATTGACCTCCGTAAATGTAAACCCTAAATCAAATAGACCATAAAAGTCAAAGAGAAGACTAATGCATCGATTTTGAAACCAATAAAACAAACACAGTGCAACTCTCACCTTTGCTCACGTCCATACAACGACCAACTGTATCCCTTAGATCTGTATCATCGTGAGATAAAAAAGACTCAACATTGTCATCAAGAGATCCATCCTCCACAAAACGATCCATGTCAGCCTGCACAATGTCCTTATCATCCCACTGCAAAATCATATTCATTTAAAAACTAAGAAAAACAAACGCACTTACATACGACACACATGTCGCACTCACCAATTGATTCGATGGAGATGTAAGAGTTGTGGGACCATCAGGCCGAAACATCATTAAAGGCTTTGAAGAACTATCATTATGTGGCAAAGCAGGCATCGAGATCACATCTCCCGGTGTATGAGTTGATGGGGTCGATGGTGCTGAACTTGGTGATGGTCCAGCTGTGTTAGCTGTTCCCGAGCTGTTGGCAGGTCCCGAAGATGACACAGGCTGCTTTCTTTTTCTTCCAGTCTGGTTTTTTGAAGCCTTAGAACTCATTAGAACCAATGTTAACATTTAAAAATCTAAACTAGCATTTTGACAAAATTGTAAACTCCACACGACCTGATCATTTCCTCTAAAAGAGTTTGACATGCTCCCATCTCCTACACTACTTGCACCCACAATCTTGTCTTGCTGAAGATTTAAATTCGAGTTTTGGGGAGGTGGGGCTGAAAGAGAATGATGAATCTGCTGCTGTTGCTGATTACTGTTCTGTTGCTGTTGCTGTTGCTGCTGTTGTTGCTGCTGCTGCTGATGTTGTTGTAAATGTGCCATCTTTAACTAAGATGAAAAGTAAACGACGTTATTAACAGTTCACATAAAATAAACAAAAATATGGCATGAAAATTGAAAATTCACCTTGAGCAACATATCTGTATCTCCACGAGGTAGACCGGGAATAGGAGATCCAACATTTGGCATATCACCAACAGAAGTAGAAATACCATCTTTGTTCATACTCATGTTTCGATTATTAAAAAGCATTCTCAAGCGTCTGCTTTCTTCGTTGGCTGATTGTGATGTCATGTTCTGTTGTGCTAATAAAAGCTGCTGCTGATGTTGTGGTGTCATCATTTGTAGCTGATGAAACGGTTGGGAGCCTTGCATGAATGACTTCTGCTGTTGCATCAGACTAGGTCGCAGATGTTCTATTCCCTAATAACCCCATATATTTTGACTCTTATACTTACCAGGAAAATAAAGATAGAAGGTTAAATGCAGAATAATTTAATAATCTTACCGTGAGAGGCCATCCTTTTAATGTCAAATTGTTCCCACCTTGATTCGATCCTAGAGAAAAAGGGATTTTCAGTTGCATGTAGTGATGCTTGAGCAAATGGTCAACGAAGACAGAATTCAATAAAATCAAAATATTACCAGGAATTCCGATCAGTGATACTTCGGGACCAGCAGCTCTAGGATTCAAGATTGGATTCATCTCCGTCTTTATTTCCTATTCAAGTGTAGGTCAACATAAGTGAAACATCTATATCAATTTGAATCTTGGAATTACCATGTTTGACTTTGACCACGTTACTCAATAGCATATTACGCAAATTTTCCCTTTTTCCGAAAAAGATTTGAGTATAATTACTCGTTCTGAGCTATAAACACTTCCTAATCAACAGTTAAGGTGCTTATAATAGTTATCATAGCCGTTACATTTTCATCAAATAAGTCAAATATTTATACAACAATCTTGAATCTTGAAACTAGAACTCACTGGTGCAGAGCCTGGAAGTTGTGGGTTCCGGCCAGGAACTTGAGGAGACATATTACCAGCAGTAGCATGCAGCACTTGCCTGAAAACATCACGGAGTTCTAAGTTCCAATTCAATTAAAAGATGAAAATGTTCTAACATGTTTCAAATTCATGAATGCTTGAATGGAAATTCAGTAAGTACTTCCCACGCCCCAGCAATTATTTTATAAAAGTCAGAACTTCTTTCAGATTTATAGTATATACCAAACGCCTAAGGATCTCTTTTAATGGTGAACAAGTGGAAAGGTGCATAAAATCCAAACAAATTGTAAGAAATAGCATTACCCTGAAGGTTGTCCGGCTGCTGCTGCTGCAGACTTTAAAATTGAGGCTTGGTTTGGATCCAAAAGCTGACCAACATTCTCACCATATCTCTGCTAAGAATATATATACAGAAACAGTCGCATGTGTCACACAAAGAGACTTCCTTAACACCAACCAACTTTACACCTTGAGTGTTTCTTACGAATTTATATAAGTAGCAAGTTTTCTCAAGATAGATATTAACATTAGACTTGCAAATAAACACTTAGTCTCTGGCATAATTTAAAAAGAAGAAAGATAAACCTTCATAGCTGCATCATCTAAAGAATCCCTAGGAAGTGGCACTTTCAATTTCTCCTCGTACATTTTTGTGGCAATAGCATTAACTCCAGGGTTCTGCCTCATAAGAGGTTCATTTCCAACAAGCCTGTTTGATGTCCCATTGAGAAGGTGGGACCCATCTCTCCGTTGCTGCTGCTGTTGCTGCTGCTGCACTTGTTGTTGTTGCTGCTGTTGTTGATGTTGCTGTTGTTGCTGCTGCTGTTGCTGATGTTGTTGTTGCTGTTGCTGTTGCTGCTGTTGTTGTTGAGCCTGGCGTTGCATTATTAGTTGTTGCATTTGCATCTGCTGGTGTTGCTGTTGTTGCTGCTGTTGTGGATGAGGTGATTGCTGGGGCTGCTGCTGTTGTTGTTGCTCCCTTGCTTTGATTAACTGAGTCTGCAGTTTAAATAAGATATAATATAATGTGTGTGCATACATGTTTTTATATGTCTAGGTAGGCATGTATGTATGTACATATGCAGTGATACGCATCACTCTTACCAATTAGTAGTTCCCATTGCTTACCATCAATTGGAAGCTAAATAACGACTTTTAAATAGTACACCCAAAAAAACTCTTACTGCACATGGTTCAAGTTGTGTGCAACTGTGCATATGCAGCTACACATTTTAACCGACCTCTGTAAATTAAGGGAAAGAAAGGAAATAAAACATTCTATGAAGTTAACTTTTTGAGAATGGTAACCTAAGCAGCATTCTTAAGGCATGAAGTAGATAGAAGATATTGAGAATGGTTTCTTATGTTTTCTGTGTGACCTTTCACGAGATTTTACTATGAAGTACCAAGTCCTATAATACGCCTAGGATTCAAAAGAACGGTCTTGCCCAAGAAAATTGCATGAAAGAAGTAAGTACTCTTGCTACATTCACAGATCATGGTACCATAAAAAAGGTAACTACAATTGGATGTAACAATTGGACGTTTCCAGTTTTATCAAGAAAAGATGGAGAAAGAAAAGCTACAGATGAAATTGATCAAGAAAATACTTATAAAAAAGTACGTTGGATAATTATGTTAAGGATCATATAAGTACAAACATAATATATTTATACGATCTGTCAATAAAACGTAAGCAGAATTGATTACTAAAGCTTGAAACAAGCTAACCTCAATATAAGATGCTGCAACTTCTGAGTGCTTCTCATTGGTCCTCGCTATAAAGATGTCCCAAAACACCGACCACCATTCAAATAGAAAGCCACCAGGTGCATCAATAGCTGTAATGTATCCCAGACTTGGAAATTATTTATAAAAATAACTTTGCTAATTCTTTACTCACGTGTCACATGATACCGCAAGTTTTAATTTGGGCAAGAGTAAAGTGCATGATTATTTGTCAAATGTATGAAATACCTTCAACAAATAAACTCTAAAAGAAAAGGGTGTTGCAGCATGGAAGGATTCTTACCAACAGGGTCAGATGAGACTTTTCCTTCTGTTTGAAACGCCTGAGCAGAAGCCTTTAAATCCCTTTTTACTAAGTAATCATGTATATAGACATCTAACCTGTTAATCAAATCATATCGCAGCTTTATAAGTTGAAAACCAGAGGAAATTTTCAAACTTTACACAAAGAAGAACAAAGTTAAGCTAAGTAGGGTCCCAATTAATAAAAGAATACCCACCAAAATAAGGGGAGCTCTCTCTAAAACTAACGTAAATTTGAAACTTCAAACAAATATAGCTTAATCAAGCACAAAATTGCATAAAAAATCCCAATTTGTAAATACACAAACGAAGAACACTAACACAAGATAAATTGAAAACTCTTAGCATCATGTACACACGATTAGAACAAACAAAAAGAGCTATACATACATCTACTGGAAGGGACCTGAATCTAATAGAAAAACCCAGCTGAGGAAAGAAATCAATTCGACAGAAGTAATGAGAAAAGCTGGTGGAAGCAAAAACCCTAGAAAAAAGCTAAACGAAAAGCAGGATAAAACAAAAAATTGAATCAAAAAGCAAAAAAATCAGAAAAGAGAACACAAGCAACAACGGCATAAATCTAACAAGAAAACAAGAAGATAACACAAGTACTGAAAATAAGAAAGAATTAAAAAAGAAAACTCACATTTTATCAGCTTCCCAGTGAGTCTGAGACATGGTTTTTGTCAAAGCAGAAGGCTTAGGGAATACAAACTGTTAGATCTTCTTCATATAATAACAACGGGACCTTTTTATCGTCGTTAAACCCCTTTGAGCAATCGATGTGAAAATTGGAGGATATTTAAGTAGAAAAGATCATGAAAGAAAGAGATATAGAGAGAGAGAAAGAAAGAAAGGGGGGGAATCGAGAAGAGAGAGAGGAAGTAAAGGAACCACGGAGATAATGGAAAATCAATATTACAGTCTTTTTATTATATTATTTTATTTTATTTTATAATTCTTTCGGTAAATACAGATGTTTTTCTCATGGGCAAATGTGCAATGAGAAGTTTCACTTTTATACGAACGAGATTTTAGTTTAACGGTATTTGATGTTTAAAATAAATTTTAAAATCTTGATTTTAAATTTTATAATAGATAATATATAGATTTAAAAATAGGTTTAATAGACATATAAGTTCTATCGTAAAAAAATAAGAAAATATAAATAATTTTTTTTATTCATGTTTATTTTATATCTACATGTATATATAAAAAATATTTATATCTTATAAAATTGACACTTATTATTTAAATAGTTTGATACTATTTCATAGTTTTTTATAATACTAAAAAAAGTTACTAAATGTATTTATAAAATGCCTAAAATCATGATGTTACTTTTAGCATTTTAAAATTAAGGTGTTTTTCGTTTTTTAAAATAAAATCTTATTTTAAAGAAACGTCTGCGAGCATTTTAAAGAAATGTCTGGAGGCTCACAGACGTTTCTAATAAGCTTTTTTGTTTTTTCAAAAAAACGTCTGCAGACGCGTAGACGTTTCTAATAAACTTGTTTGTTTTTTCGCAGACATAAGATCTTATTCTATCTTATTTTTGCTTATTTTGGGAAGCTAAAAACTACATCTTTTTTCTGCAGACCTTCTCAGACTTAAGACCTTATAAACCTCATCTTCTCTTGAAGACATGAAATAAGACATAAGACATTTATGTCTTCGAAAACAAACAACACCTATGGATGTAAAATATAAGATGATGAACAATATAATGGATTAAACTTGGTTTTTTTTACAAATGTTTAATTTGAACGTACGTTCAAAAATACGTTTTATTTATGTTATTAATTTCACAATTGAAATTTGTAAGTTCGATATATACAATAGCAAAATATGACATTATTAAATATTTACCTAGGGTTTAGTTCTTCAAATGTATTCAACTTTTACGTTTTGCTATTACATGTATTTAACTTTTAAAGTTACTTATAAATATACTGATTTCTTGAAACTTACCTTTAATAATAGTTGGATTTCTACATTAGTTGCTTTTAGTTGTATATGACCAAAACCTATTGATGTGACGTATGTATAAGAGTGGAAGTACACCTAACAATACCCTTTTATGAATATGGTTTTGTCAAAATTACTAATTTGATTACTAGGTCACAAATTTTATGAGTTTGGTCCCTCTCAACCCAAATTTTCTTTCACTTTTAATCCCTCAATTACTTAAAATGACTATACTACTCCTTATCCATTTGTTTATCCATTTTTTAAATGTAATTTAATTAAAATTGTATTTAATGATTAAATAGTCATTTAACTAAAGATTAAAAAATGTGTATAACATTTACTAACATATGACTCTACCGTAATCCAACCCTCACCGACACCTTGGCGTCATTAAACAACCACCAACAACCTATCGCTAGTAACTAGAGCAACCTAGGAGTGAGATCGGTTCAAAAACAGGATCATACCGAAAAAGACCGGACCGGACCGAAACCCTAAATTCATTAAAACTAGGACCGAGGACCAGACGGACTAGTCCCGGACCGGACCGGACCGGTCTCGGTCCGGTCCGATTCGGTGTTTTTTTTCGGTCTATTGGCTGTTTTGTACACTTTATCAAACAAAACCGGACCATAACGAAACCCGAAATCTATTAAAAAAATGACCGAAGACCGGACCGACCAGACTCGGTCCTGTTCGTCGGTTTTTTCGGTCTATCGGGTCTTATGCTCACTCCTAGAGCAAACCATTGCCATTACTCTTGTCTGATTGTGCAAATGTTAGGATTCAATGCAGGATTGGTCTGTCCGAGTATATCAATGGGTTAAGGTTCATTTGTGATTTCTTTGTATTATTTGTATTACATAAATATTTATTAAAGTAATACAAAAAGACCTACGAGGTTTTCATTATTGTACAAAAAGTAATGATAATGTCTTTTTTAACAAACATTTAATTAAGAATAAAAATGTTATGTAGAAAAATATGCAATTTTAAATAATTTTTTTATATTCAATTTTTGGAAAAATTGAAACAGAAAACCCAAACCTAAAAAAGTCTTGAAAATAAATTTTAAAAACCGAACAAAAGAAGTCTAAACGAATTAGAAAAACTCTAAACGAATAAATCGTTGGACCAAACTAGTCTAGACCGAAACCGGACTAAAAAGACCGAACTGTTCGGAAATGTTTATGTCTAGGTTGGATTGATTTTTAACTATTAGGCTTTTTTTCATGTTGGACTAGTGTACTTTTGTAGAAATCAAGTTTGGGCTAGATTTCAAGTCGGGCTGATTCCTTGGCACCGGTGACTCGGTGAGTGGTGACTAGTTTATAGATTTGGCCTACAAATATTTTAACTTTTAAATCATGTTATGATTAACAAATCCAACTACAATTAGTAAATGTTATTTAGATTAATTTAATAGGTTTTATTTATGTTAAAATAATTAATCTATACCTGGAACATATATTTAGAGGTTGGTTATCTAAAACAATGTTATGGTTGTTAATAGAAATCGATTCAGTAAATAGTTAATATAGAACAGGGGACAGGAATTGGAAGTCGTATGGTATTTTAGGTACTGAAATTGATAGGATTACAATAAGAACAAAAGAGATGAAGAACAAAGTAAAATCAGAAGGAGATAAATCAGATGCTCCCCTGCCAAAATCAGAGAAGAACCACGTTCTTCCTGCCCAAGCTTCACGCCGATAACTAAACAGAAGAATAACTCTCCATGCCCTCTTTTCCCCCTCAATCAGCTATATATATCGTTCTCTAAGCTAACAGGCCTAGGTCCATTGGGAGGCCCATTGAGCTGCTTATTTGGTGAAACTTATCCATAGCATATTCTTTATCAGTTGTTTTATAGGTAAATTTGGTATAACTCTTAACCGAGATGCAAGGGCTGTAAATGTCGAGTGCTGAAAGCTGAGGGTTGCTGAATAAAAAAAAGAGAATTCAGAGGGGAGTAAATTGGGAAAAAGGAAAAAGGATCAAGACTAAAAAAGGGGATGCTCTCTCCCTCTCGAATTAGAATTTAGAAAATAAAATAAAAAGTGGATGAGCTGCTGGAAGAAAAAATGTTCTTGTTTCCTTGTTCGATTGAGAGATTCTTGATATGCTAGAGTTCTTATAATTCTGGAATAAAGTTTTTGATTGTTTTACATGGTATCAGAGCCCTAGGCTCGGTTCAGTTGTGGTTTTTCTCGCTGTTTATGACTTCGAGAGTTAGGTTTTTTTTATCATAGTTGATGTTCTGTATTTGATTTCGAGAATTAGGGGTCGGTTTGTGATCAGCAAATTCATTGTTGTCCTATTGTGGTTGTAGTGATTCTTTCTTGGAGAATCAATTTGTGTTTGTGAATCAGGATTCGTTGAAGTAAGGCTGATTTGGATTACTTCATGGACTTATCTTAGTTCCCGTTGTGAGGTGCGTTGTTTTTCAAGATTGGAAATCCTTTGATTGTTGCTTCCGATGATGATAGTCTCATGGATTTGATTGCCTCCCAAGACTGGTTTGTAAGTTTTCGTTGCTGGTATTTCTTCCCTGATTGCAAACTGTGTTGACTTCTTGTCTTAATTCTGGTTTTGTGTTGTTTTTTAGCTATATTGCTCTTGGTTTTATCTTTCCCATTGGCAGATTTAAGAGAATTCTATATGTGACTATACATATGCTTCTGATTGAAATTGCTTAGTATTTGTTCATATGCTTCTTGTTTGTTCAGGTTAGATTCTGGTTGTTTTTTCTTCTTGTTGGTTATTCTTTGTTGGATGTTTATAAAATGGCTGAAAAAGGTGAAGTTTTTGATACACAGATTAGTAAATTAGATTTTGGTAATCCTCTCTATTTACATGCTAGTGACACCACTGGGGTTCCAATTATTTCTATAAAATTGAGTGGTACTGAAAATTATAAGGTGTGGTCTTGTGCAATAGAGTTAGCTTTGGAAACCAAAAATAAAATTGGTTTCATCGATGGTACTTGTTTAAGACCAACTAATCAAAGTTATCAAAGGCTCAAGGCGGACCGAGGCGCAAAGTGTCCAGGAGCCTTGAGGCGTGAGGCGCAAGAAAAGCGCGGGCTTCACGGAGGCGAGGCGCATGAAGACAAGAAGTATAAGATAGTACCTTAATCAAACTCAAATAACACCGAATAACTTAGAATATGAATTAATATTCTATTTAATATTTAATATGTCATAGATACTCGATATTAATCTTCAATAGAGTTCATTGGTCAAACTTAAAATACCAAGTAACTCA
>JAUEJL010060623.1:0-18534 GCA_032274825.1 Drosophyllum lusitanicum | reverse complement strand
TATACGGGTTGGCGGGTCGACCCGTGAACCCGCAATCCAACCCGAACACGACCCGTTTAATTATACGGGTTGGCGGGTCAACCCGAAAATGACCCGAACTCGTTTATGCTCAACCCAAACCCGTTTATTTGTGTGTCAGTTTCGTGTCGTGTCGATAATTGTCACCCCTAGTTTCAGCACACATGCTAGCAGAACTTAGTGTGGTATGGTGTGACCACTACATGTGGTGTATGGTGAGCTATGTGGTGCAAGTGTGATGCTTATATGACTGTGTAGTGTAGTATAGTGAGGTATGACCACTACAGATGCTCTTATACCTTAACCCTCTAAAACTAAAAAGCAACCAATAAAATAAAAAAATTACTGAACATATTGACGACATGCACCATTGTGTCCTTTGTTAAGTTAATTGTAAGGTCTTAACTATAAAAAAATTACTAAAGTTTGTACTGTTTTCAACTTTTCTAAAAATTACATAACCGAATCCAGTGATCATAGCACTACAACTCGAAGTTTTGAGCTGTAACAGGCTGAGAAGTAAAGGTTGAGCCAAGCTACTTGTTAACTCTGGTTCTTATCCGTCCTGCCAAGAACGGTAATGTTCCTTGGCTTTTAACTTGTATAGAAGAAGAAACCAAAAATCCCGTTGAGTTAATCTTTTTAGTCAACTTTGACCACCTTACTATAACATTGACTTTTTAAAAGTCAAACTTATCATCTTACATTTAAGTTGTCATCTAATTACCAGATTTCCAAAAGTTTATAGGGTTTCAACTCAAAACTAATTAACTATGAGATATAAATAATTATGCATAATTTCCACTTAAAGTTAACAAGTCAAAGAAAGAAACATACTCATAAAAAAGAGTGTTGAATATTGACAAACTCACAAACTTGCTCAACTTCAATTTTTAGTCATATTGGGGATCTTCAATGCAATGTAACTTATAGGTGTGATAATGTCATATTGGGGATCTTCAATGCAATGTAACTTATAGGTGTGATAATGAGAACCTTGGATCATCACCATATCTTGAGAGTATGATTTTATAAGATAGTATTTTTATAAAGTAATTTAAAAAAAGTTTATGAAATTATTATCATGAAATTAAAAAAGCTTATGTGACAAACTCATTTTAAACTTGGTGATTATTCTAACCATTTTATACTAACATATGATTACAACTTTATAAAGTTTTAAAGTTGTCAAAATAAACTATATAAGAACTTAAAAAAATGTAAACAACTTTTTTTATTCTTTGACATTGGTTTACCAGCTTACCCAAAACATAATTGACAAAGTCAAAGACCATTGTGCAGACAGCAGACCTACACATGAGAAAGTCTTGATGAATGAGAGTTGAAAAGCACCGATATACAAAAGCTAAGGTGACGTTTGGTTCGCGGATTGTTTTTCAATGGAATTAGAATCTTGGAAGGAATTTGAATAGGAAGGAATTTGATTTGAAAAGTAATTCCTTCCCTTTTGTATTTGGCAAGACAATGGGAATTAAAGGAAGAAATCTGAAAGGCACGGGAAAAGCCCTAATCCTCATCACCACCACCGTAGCCGCCCCCCAGCATCCCTGTCGCTCGCCACCGCCGAAGGAAGGAGAAGAAGTCGTCGCCATCGCCGGTCACCGCCGTCGCCGTCGCCGTCGCCATTGCCATCGCTGTCGTAGAAGCAGTCGCCATCGCCGCCTGTGAAGACGAAGACGGAGACGAAACTGCGACCCTGTGAAGACGAAGACGAAGACGTCGCCATCGTTGTCCCTGTGAAGACGAAGGAGAAACGAAGACGAAGCAGAAGCAGTCGTTGTCGCCGGTCACCGCCTCCGTCTCCGCCACCGTTGCCGGTCACCGCCTCAGTCGGCATCGCTAGTCACCGCTCAGTCGCCATCGCAGGTCGTCTTTTTGTGTTTGAGTGGTTGAAATGCTTGGTGAGAAGATGGAATTTGAATTCCACTGATGTTGAGAAGGAATCTCAATTCCTTCATGTGAGGGAAAGTTTTCCAAAGTTAAATTCCAATTCCTTCTATCAAGAGTAAACCAAACATGGAATTGTTTGAGAATTGGATTCCAATTCCTTAGAATTCCTAAGGAATCCTTCAAACCAAACAGCCCCTAAGTGTTGGTGGTCAGACGATCGAACCATGATTTGGACTGTGAACAATTGAACAGTTCGACCATGAATAAAGGTTATTTTTGTCATTTGACATAATTTTGTTCCAATTCTTTCGACATATTTACAAACCAAACAGAATATAGTATTGGAATGGAATTAAATGTCATTCCCTTTTCTAATAAACAAATGTGTTACAAACATGATATGGAATCTTATTCCTCGGTAATTCAATTTGAACTTAGAGTTTGAAAGTTCTCCAAAATAAGTATATCGGTTTCCAAATAGTAATAGGGCTCGAACTATTTACAAAATAATCACAAGATTTATGCAAAACAAAAAAATCGATTTATTCGGTTTGTTTGTGATTTATAAAAGGGATTTTATGACCTAAAAAACAAAAAAAAAAGTTACAAGAAATATATGTTTGGATTGGGTTTGTTAAAAAAAAAGCTTCCAACTATTTCATTCGAACACGATTTGTAGCGTTTTCTATCAAAACAAAAAACTACCAACTCCAAAAAATTTCATACCGAAGATACCCATAATAATAAACAAAGGAGACAAGTGTTAAAATAAGTGTGGAAATGACTAATACACCCACTCACTTAAGGTGTTCATAAGTGTAGCAGCACCCACCATAAGTGATCATCTAACCGGTGTGTGTGTAGAGAGAGAGAGAGAACTATGTAATTAAAGAAAAATTGGAAAAAATAACTTTGGTTTTATCCAATTACACCTAATTCTCAATCTAAAAAAAACTACAGGTTACAGCAAATTCAAATACTGTCAAGGTTTTTATGGTGAAAATAATATAAATAAATTACATTGATACAAATTACCAGAAAAATCACTGATATGTCTCACCAGATTCAACATTCCACCAGGTGCTTCACCATATCCTTGCAGCATTGGCGCCAAAATTACATTAGTAATCGACCCAATTAGACCCGAAGGAAAACATACCTTAACAGGATTCCGAGAACCAACTTCTCAAAATGTAACAACAATCGATAATATACATGTTCAAGCTGCAGACAGCCCTGTAAGATATGGAACACGAGCATCACGCAATTTGTATTGTTGGTGTCAGTGGGTATTAATGACTTAAAACATCTTCAGAATCGGAGTTAAATTTTATGCCTTTCCCATATGCAGCAATGAGCAAAGCCTCAGCCCGGCCTACAAAAATAGGTAAATGCATAAAAAACGAGCCAGAGGATTTATGGAAGACGAGTATAAAAAAGACTTATGGGAAGCTTCAATAATATGATTACATAGTACCCATTGTACATAAATTGTCGATTTGAGTTATGATTTATCTCTAAGGGTTCAACAGTGTTTAGCTAAAAGATTAAAATAGGGAAACGGGTCAACTAGGTCGAGCTGGGGTGACAGGAACAGGATAAATCTCATCCAAGATGTATTCAAATGCATAATCCTTGTATATTAATTCATTAAAACAAGTTTTGAATCATATTTAACACATCAATTATTTGTGAAAGTAATTAAAAAATGTTTGTAGACCGACCTGTTACCCTACCACCCATTTTTCAACCCATGGGAAATATTATGAGGTAACATGCAAGTACCGTGATCTTTTTTCCTTTTTAGCGATGAACTTAATGTTGGAAATAGGGTGCCCGCAAGTGCTCTGCTATCGTCCTGAAAACACCTTTCATAAATTTTAAAAACAGCAATAATAATAATAAAAATTTGGAAGGCACAACAACAATAATAATAACAATGTGGGTACCTAGAATACAGATTCCCACCATAAGGTTTTAAAATTTTATATATATTCCTATCTCTAAAAAATATAGATTTTAAGAAATACTGAAAAAGCGCTAGGTCTCGTTAATTATTTGCATAAAAAAAGCATAAATGAAAGTAACTCTTAGCAAATATTTTCATTCATATTTAGCAACAAAACAAACCTTTGTTTTGCCATTCCCAGAGAGTTTTAATTCATGTTTCCATCGCATAGATGGCACTGGGACAACTGAAATGTCAGATGCAACTAGAACCCCGATCCATAACCCATAATTGAAACCTCCACCCCACCATCCCTGTGTTACATACAACAATAGTGCTTCAGTAATAATCAACAAAGACGTA
This sequence comes from Drosophyllum lusitanicum, assembly GCA_032274825.1. Taxonomy (NCBI): domain Eukaryota; kingdom Viridiplantae; phylum Streptophyta; class Magnoliopsida; order Caryophyllales; family Drosophyllaceae; genus Drosophyllum; species Drosophyllum lusitanicum. The sequence goes on along the minus strand of JAUEJL010060623.1, from coordinate 14,294 downwards.
GAGAGTAACGAATAAGAGAAATCAAAACTAGTTGAGTTTTGGATCAAAGATGATAGAAACAACAATTTTTATTTTTATTTTTTTTTGGGGGGGGGGGGGTGTTTAAATGCGTGTTTTGAAGGTGATCACTTGGTTCGCAAATGTAATCTGTCAAGAGAGGGGAAAACATTTCTGCATTATTTCATGGAGGCATGGAGCCTAGTATTTATACACGAGTACATAAACCTATTAGGAAAGACCTAAATTATGCCCCTTTAATTATGCCTAAATTACACTCCAAGCTACATAATCTCTAACACTCCTCAAGTTGGAGCAAAGATATTTTCCACGCCCAACTTGCTACAAATAAATGCTATAGTGGCTTTGTAAGGATCTTCAAGTTATACTTGCATCTAGATTAACTATAGGTTGGATGGCCAAGGGATGTATGCTGGTCCGGGTAGTTAGTCAGCTTGTGTTTAATTTAGTAGTGACAAAGGTGGGTTAGTGCCTCATAGTTATGTGGTTGAACTAGGAGTGAGAGCGATCATAATGTAATATCGTGTGCCGGTCTATGAGTCTATCTTGGTGAAATAGCATCTTTTGTTAAAAAAAGGTTATTGTTCCGTGTAGCACCAGAATCAACAATCCAGGATGGTGAGCAAGCAGAAAAACAGGTAGAATATATACCCGAGTGTGGATGATGATGATGTGTCAATCACCAATCGATGCTACATGAGCATGGGGATAACAAGGTGGAGGATGAGATCCAAACAGTTGATGCGGGCAGTTGTACTTATTGTGCTCGTATTCTTTGCAGTAACGACACCCGATCTTATCGAGATCATTCTTCCTGTTCCCTCCTTCACCATAGTTAAAGGCACTAGAAGTCCTAAAAGCAGATACCTCGATGCCAAATGTTTGTACCACCAAACTGTCCAAATACATTTCTCAAACAATATGGTATATTCAGGCTAGAAACTGAGAGGCGGTGTGAATTAAAAGCAGGGGAAAAGCACTAGATACATGGGAAGAACCATGAGATAAATGTTCCATTCTAGCTAACCCCTCCTCTTGAAGTTTGATATCTGGAGTGACAAGGGAAAAGAACCCGTAGTTCCTATGAAAGCTTCGAGAGCCTGGTATAGTTTTCAGTAAGCTCTGAGTCACCTTGCTTGCATCTGAAATAGGACCCAAACACAAAGTAGGTGACAGAAAGGGATTCCTTTGCTCAGGAAGACTGAAGTGTTCTGATATCTTCTTGTCATACGGTAGTTCTAGACGACACTTGGAACCTGTGGTTCCATTGCATACCATGAAGTCATTTGTATTCCGCTATCGTCAAGCTTCCATTCTCGGGAGGATCTTGACTCAAGTAAGTATCTTTGTCCAAACTTTCAAGACCGGTTTGAAGTTTTGAACACACAAACTCCATTAAGCCTAATTTGTATAGTTTAGTTGATAGGTATTTTTTGAATGGAAGAAAAATTAATAATTCCAGAAATGTAGCATCATTTGGTTTTGTACCATCTCCCATTTTGAAAAATTGAAAAAAGGAACGCGTAAATAAAGAAAACATGCATAGAAGCTTATTAGCTCCACTAGATACTGAGTTAACCCAATGAGTCAACCTTTAAAAGAAGAAATAATAAGGTTGCAAATGAAACAATAATAAAATGTTACATGGAACAATAATAAAATGCTAGTCTAGGGATACCATGTGTATGGATACATTGTAATATTAAATCATTTTATCAATTAATAGAATCACATCTGGTATCAGAGCACTCTTAGGTTTTCTCCAAAATTTTCACCAGGAACACTGCCACCCATCCACTGCTGCCTATATCTTTTCTCAAATAATTCATGATGGCCTCACCCTCTTCCCTAATAATAGTTGACATATAGCCAAAGCATTTTAGCAGCCTCGTTGTTTAAAGTTCTTCCATTGATTGGTACATGTTTCATGTGAACACACTACGCTTCTACATTGTTCAACATCATCCGCTTCAATTCACCAATTGCCATTAAATCATATAATCCATATTATTCAGGCAGCAAAGATCTCATGAGTTTGGATCGTATTTAGAGGCATACATTGATCCAAATGTAGAAGACTTTCTATTTTACACATGTTCTCATCACATATTCACACGTTACGATTCTTTTATTTTAGTACAATATGTTATATGGTCGTTAGATGCCCAAACCTCTTCTTATTCTTCTATCAGTTCATAAAATTTGTCAGGATAACCATATTTAATTAAAATTTCACACCCATTTCTTTGTTGTGAAAGATCAGATCACCCATAATGTCAGTGGCACAAGCAGAAATGGTCTCTATTCTCTACGCCTTCCAACTTTATTCTGAGTTAAACATACCCCCTCTACCATTAGCCCTCACCATTTTCGTCTACTTCAATATATTATGGAAGGAAACCGTTTGCAAGTGTCAAATTGTTAAGTCAACTCATTTATGTTGATTGGTTAAATCCTCATGACTACCCCTTCCTTTATCTACTTTCCAGAGTGATTGATGAATCTATACTTGATTTAGCTTTTAGTGATGTTTGGGATTTTGGGGCCTTTACCTACAAATTCTACCACTAGCATTTGTTGGATCGAAAATCTGATATACACTAAGATACTTGCTTTATTTATTCTGAGAAATCACACTTACATTCGTTTACATACACACATATATATAGGCCTACAAATGGCGGTTTCCGGGCGGTTTCCGGCCGTCGACGGTTACTTACGCCGTTGTGACGGCGGCGGTTGGTGGTTGACGGTGGTAAACCCGTCGGTGGTAATCCACAGTGCCCTAACCCCACTTCTACTTCTATTTTAAACTTATACATAAAAAGGAAAAAGAAAAACACACACACACACACACTGACATACAAGAGAAATTATTAACCTGCAACTTGTAGAGATGATTGTTGAGTATATTAGATAAAGACCATTGGAAGATGACATCTAAAAGGCCTTGACATTCTATGCTTTTCCAGTTTTTTTGCTTTCGCTTCCGTTTTAAATTCCTATTGTTGCCTGTATCCGCCATTTTTCTTGGATTATTGAAAAGTAAAAGAGGAAGCGAAGAAAAACTCAATCTTATGTTCTTAACTCTGTAAGTAATGTGGAACCATCACCATTTCCAAAGAGTCTTTGGTTCTCTGGTCCTGCTCGAAGCTCAATATAGCATTTTAATTTTTGAAATTCCAACATTATAACTTTCAAAAAGTAAGGATTAAAGATTATCAAAGTCTTTTTGTTTTCCAATTTTGATTTAACTTTTAAATTTTAACATTGGTGTTTTTAATACATAACTTATACCTCTATTTTACTTCTTAATCTATACCTTACATTTACTAAGTAACTTCAACCCATAATCATAAGAAACACCTAAATATCTAACACACCTCATACCGTGCGAATCTTACGCATCAACACTTCCACCATATGGTGATGGTGTGATATCACACCCCACCCTGAACTCCACCACACCAACCTTTCCACTATCGGATCTCGAGTATTTTAAGAAAGGAAATGCAAGAAAGAAAGTGAAGGGAAAGAAAGGAAACAAAAGGATATATTAACGTTGTGTTCCCGAGACATGGCAAGGAAAGAAAAGAAAATTAACGGGAGAAAATAAGAGAAAAGAAATGATAATGATTTTGATTTTTCATGTTCCTGAGTTGGAAACGAAAAGAAATGAAATTAGAGAGAAAAGACATAAGTTTGTGTTCCCGAATTGATGAGGATGAAAGAAAAATGGTCATTTTACAGTAATATCCTTACTTTATAAAATTATTTATTGTGATTAAGGGTAATTTAGTCACGTACAAAAAATCATAAAGATTTTCCGTTCCCTTCCTTCTAAATCCTCCCACTTTTGAGAGGAAAGTTTAGGAGAGAAAGTTAACCAAACTTTCCTTCCAAATCCTTTCTATTCTTTCCTTAAAATATTTTTGGAACACAAAACTTTTTTTATTTGATTATTAATCACTTCTTTTCTCTCCGAATTAAAACTCTGGAACACAGTGTAAGTGATGTTCTTAAGTTGGAAAGAAAATTAAGGGAAAAAAAAGATACTCATTTCCTTATATATCATCCCATATTTAGAAGAAATTTTTTTTAATTAAATAACTTCTCATTCCCCCTCCCCTCCTCTCCTTTAAAAACTTGAAAATAAACAATCTTGATGGTTTCTTTTCCTTTCCATCCCTTTCCTTCCAAAAACATAACGGAGAACACGTCTTATATGCTCCTAGTAATTGTTTAATCTTTTAACTTTTTAAGTTTTATTTTGTATATTGTTTTACCATTTTTGTTACTTTTTAACCGATCTAAATACATATTTCTTTTTTCAAATTTTTAAATTTATCATTGAAAACTTTGAAGGTATTCTTAATACTCCCACCAATCTTAAGTGTTCTTGGACACCGCCATGATCCACCACCAATAGTGTCGGAATGACCACTTTCTTCTTCTTCATCTATCAAAAATCAAAGTAAGAAATTGATGAACAGATACACACATTGATCAAACTATAACCCATATTGAAAACATACAAGATGTTGGTAATCAGTCCCTCCCTCAACCCGAACTCACACCCCGAACACCAATCAAAACCAGCAATCGATATTGAATCTGGTATTTTGGGTTCTCAAACGTGTATATATTAACTGAAAGAGGAAGAAACTGGTACAACTGCAAAATGAAATACATGCTACCTATTTATAGACTAACAAACAAAGCAAACTAAACATGCTGGAAATAATACGTGTGTACTGCCAGGTGAGACCATGACTTCCCAAATAATAGGTAAACACTCTTCCATTACCATGAGACTCGGTCAGCACAAGTACGCAGTAAACCCATTCTTTATTCAAATGCTAAATGGAGCAAATACTGATCCACTGACCCGCTCCATGATTCGTGACCCACAACCTGATCCGCTTCATGGACTTAACCCATTACGATTACCCAACATTCACCCCGTAATCTTGATGATCATGACCCGAGCTTCTTACACGGTTCTTTCTCGTTCACAACACTTGTAACATGTAACATGGCATCCTGTCGGACACGTTCATTAACATCACGACTTTTTCCGAATCCACGGCCTCTTCCCCGGCCACATCCAAAGCCACCCAATTTGAACTTCAACGCCACAATGTTTACACCGTGTTGATTCTCCGTCGTTCCCTTTGATCGCAACTAACATAACAGCTACGGATTGCCTATGTTCATCACCGGTCACCCACGTTGTCTTGAACGGTACTCCCCGTTTACCCCACGTCAACGGTCGACCCGAAACACCTTACCGACTCCGTGTTCTGCTGTAAACCAGTCCCGAAACAGCCCCTGCTGTCCCGCTTCTGCTGCGATGATAGCCCCCATCTCTTTTTCCGATCAAACTTGTTCCGAGATACTTTTCTACCGATATGAAGACAAGGTCACACCCGACTTTACCATCTTCCGTCACCCGCAAAACGAACTGAATCAATGCCACCTGGATTAATGTCTTCTGCCCGTTTTTCCTGTGCCCTAGTTAGTCTCTCGCCATTACCGAACAAGCTCGATCAAAGAGAACGATCCCATAGCCCCAACCGAACCAGGCTCTGATACCAATTGTTGGTAATCAGTCCCTCCCTCAACCCGAACTCACATCCCGAACACCAATCAAAACCAGCAATCGATATTGAATCTGGTATTTTGGGTTTTCAAACGTGTATATATTAATTGAAAGAGGAAGAAACTGGTACAACTAGAAAATGAAATACATGCTACCTATTTATAGACTAACAAACAAAGCAAACTAAACATGCTAGAAATAAAACGTGTGCACTGCGAGGTGAGACCATGACCTCCCAAATAATAGGTAAACACTCTTCCCATTACCATGAGACTCGGTCAACACAAGTACGCAGTAAACCCACTCTTTATTCAAATGCTAAATGGAGTAAATACTGATCCACTGACCCGCTCCATGATTCGTGACCCACAACCTGATCCGCTTCATGGACTTAACCCATCACGATTACCCAACAAGAAAATCTATATTTATGTGGGAATTAAGGTATGTTATTGGCCGCCTTTTTAATACATTCTTACTCTTAAGTTATATGAAGATCAATGATGAATTACATCTAGTAATTGAAACTAATTAAAGTCATCACTAATTCGTTTATTCATTGACACATAGTTTAGTCATTTTTTTGACAACATGATATATAGTAAAGAATCTAATAGCACATATTATATATATATATATATATATGTGTGTGTGTGTGTGTGTCAAATTTTCAAGTTTTACTAATTTGGCTGACGCTTGGTTGGTTTTGTTCTCTTTGAAGTTATAATAAATTATCTCTTTACATTAAAAAAAAAACTAATTTGGCTTATGTGTTATATGGTCAAAAGTAATTCATATTAACAATATATTTGATATATTCTTTAATATGATCAACAAAATGACAAAGAAGCGCTTATAAAAGCAAGATTTATAAGTTGGAACTTCAAATTTTAATTATTTAGGTGGGAGTTGATAACGAAGAAGTAGCAAGATTTGTGAGATTGGTAGGTTGCAAGCTAGGTTTGAACTTTAAATAATAATTATGTTGGGCTTTCCGTTGGTGTTAATATCTGCAGATCAGATAGTTGGAAGATGATCTTAGATTAGATGTTGGTTGTTTAATTGGAAAGCAAAACTTTCTATATATTAGGTGTCTAACCCTTACAAAAGTGGTTCTAGGATGTCTAACCTGTCTATTACCTTTCTCTGTTTCGTGCCCCCTTTGTGTGATAAATTCTACGAAAAGTGCGAGGAGAATTTTTTTTGGGTGGGTGGGTAGGCAGTCATTGGGTGAGAATTCTAAAAAATTATCGTGGGTTAAATGGTTAAGTGTGTTGTCGAGTCATGGGTCTTGGGGATTAAATGTGGGTGGTCTTCGGGTTTTACAGTTAGCACTGCTTGAAAAGTGATGATGGCGCTAGCTTTAGAGTCGATCCCGAGTCACTTTAGGTCAATGTCATAAAAAGCATTCTTAGAGTAGATGGTGGTGCCTTGGGTGGGTCTCTACTCTCTAGAATATAATAAAAATGTGGTACATGGGGTAACATTGTCAAGGTCAGGTCTAACTTACAAAAGTTAGGTGTTTCTTTTGTCTATAAAAAAAGTCAGAAATTGATCATCTACTCGTTTTTTGTTGGACAATTGGGGCTGGTAAGAGTCTTTAGTAGAAAAGTGTCCTGGAGTCTTTAAATTGGATGTAAATTCTATTGTGTTTGTGAATGAAAAAGGGAACTAGGAAGGTGATGTGTGGGTTGGTACATTGGTTGGTTGAGTCATTTGAGAGGAAGCTCTGGTCAAGAAAGAAATGAACTGATTGCTTTGTTACAGAACATCAAGTGGGACAAGTTTTCAGATTTTGGCGTTTTCTGCAACATTCAGATTTGTTCAGGTGGGATAAAAGCTAAGAACTAAAATATGAAAGGATCTCGGTTGGATCATCGGCTGCTACGGCGGGCGAAGGCTCGGTAGCAAAATTTTGATGGAATGTGTTATGATTTTTTTAGAGGCTTCGAAATCTTTTCTATAGTGAACTAGGAAATGTCATTGTTTAGTTCTCTGTAAGTGTGATTTTTTGTTTAGATAATTGATCGTGATTGGTTGTTTTTTCAGAGAGGTTTGTACCTTGCAATCGTTCACCTTGATTTGTATCGGTAGTCCTTGTTAGTAATAAATTGTTTTTCCAAAAAAAAAACACTTATAAAATAAAAGAAAATTAATTATAAACTAAAACAATGATTATATATAGGTAAAATGTACAGTGTTACATTTGTGATTGATTTTTAACTTTTACGATCCGTAAATACTAAAAGGGTGTTTCATATTTATGTTTTAAATATGTAGTTGGCTTTTGCTATAAATATGATTTTATAGAAGTAGGTCATAACTAATGTAGCAAAATGTATTTTTTGAGAACAATCATTATTCAGCATAAAACAATCACAAAAACACTATTTAATTCAGCATAAAACAATCACAAAAACACTATTTACAAATGAGCCATCACAAGAAATGATAGTGTCATTGGCTTAATGCCTCACCATAATTCTCTTATATATCTATCAATTGGCAAAGTGATTTGTCAATTTCTCATGATAAATTGGACTTTCTTGTAAATGCACATTTATTACATGAGATAAGAAACTAGATGAGATTTTGATTTATCTCAAATTTATCATGAGAAATTAGAATTTATTTAAGTATTGGACACGTGTATAATAATATAATAAGATACACATAAAAACCTGCACTTCGTATTTTTCATACACCTTTTTCCATTTACTCATATTTTTCATTCACTCATTTTATTAAACTAGCATAGTACCCGCGCAATGCAACGGCTAGAAATAATTCTTACTCGATAAAATGTCCGTTTTTAATAACGTAAGACTATTATAACATGTTCGCAATGTATCTATTTTCTTTCTCATATTTCTATTTTTTTCTTTATAACTCTTTTATTAATTTTTAAAAACAATAAAATTAGAAACAAAAAAAATATTAAATATACTATAAATTAAACCTTTTGTTTTGATTACACGAGTCGTTTAAAAAATCCGAAAATATCTATAAATTTAGGTTATATGTTATTAAGTTTATAAGTTCTAGCTATACGTATTTTCTAATACTTAAATTAAAATACGTGTTATAAGATAAATATTTAAACTATTATTTTTATGAAGATCCTTTTTATTTAATTTTTAATTTGTATTTAATATCATATAAGTTAAAAATTAACTTGCATTGGCTTGACTTTTTTAAACATTATTTATTATGTAAAGTTTAGTTATAAAAATGATATTTAAGAATCTAATTTACTCTATATAATAGTTTCCTTATATGTTTAAATAAGGGGTACATTAGTAATTTTAAATTACTTAAAATTAAGAGATTACAATAACCTAAATGCTTTATAATATAGTATAGATTATAAAAATTAATAGGCAAGTTATTTCTTTCTTGTTTTCGAATCAATACATACGATATTGTTGATTTTGTTTTTTATTTTACTTGGTATCTATAACTTTTTTTGGGTACATTTTTTTTGTCTCTTAATGATTTTTAGTGTTCTATTTTTTAAATTGTTTTAGGCTGTAGTATTATTTGCATTTTTTTATGGGCAAACTGCATTAAAATGCAACGAACTTTTGCTAAGCTACCATTATATACAACGAACTTTAAAACTTTTAAAAAAATACAACCAACCTACTTTTTCCTCCCATTATATGCAAATGGTAACCCGAAGTGAAGGTATCAGGTAATTTTTTATTTTTTTTTTATATTTTTAATTTTAAATTCAAATGTTCTTCAATCTCCATGTGTAAACCAAGAACAAAACCCATGAATTAACCAAATCTGTTCAAATTAATCTAAGACCAAATATGTTCAAATTAACCCTAATCATATATCTGAAATCAAAGAAACCCATAAAAAATTAACCATAATCTTCAATTGCAAATCTGAACAAGGGAACACAAAAGAGACTAAAATATAAATCTAAAATCAACCGGGAATATTATCCCATATGTTAACAAAGAATAAACAAAGAATAAACAAAGCATCAGAAGATGAAGATGAACCCATCTTAAGCAGAAATCACTCGTATAGATGAAATATTAATCAAAGAATACATTTGAACCATCAAGATTCTAAAATCAAATAACCCCAATAATAAAAACCCTAAAACCGTAAAAACTAAATCGCAAGCACTTACACGTTTAAACCAAGACAAAATCTGGAAACGAAGCATTTGAATCGGCGGCGGTTGTGGTGGTTTAAAGCGGTGGCAGCGTTAATCTTCAAGGCGGTGGTGGTAGGTGACACAAGAAACCCCAAAAGTTTCAGATATGATATCGACGATGTTGGTAGACGACGCAAGAAACCCTAATCTCAAGAAACCCTTTTGAATCGGCGGTGGTTGTGGTGGCTTTGACATGACGGTGGTGGTGGATTTTGAAGGCGATGACTATGGTGGTTGTTTGAAGGCGAGGACAGTGGCGGTGGTTTTTTGAAGGCGATGACTGTGGTGGTGGGTTGAAGGTGACGGAGGTGATGGTGGTTTGAAGGCGACGATTGTTGTGGTGGTTTTGAACGGGAAGGCAGTGGTGGTGGAGGTTTGAAGAGGAGATGTTGAAGGCGACGGAGGTGATGGTGGTTTCAAGGAGACGCTGGTGGTGGTCGTTTAGATCTTGAGAGGATGGTGGTGGATTTTGAGAGGGCGGTGGTGGTTCACGGGTGTACAGATCTTCAAAGGATCCGGCGATGGTTCAGTTTGAAGGATCTTGAGAAGGTTTGGCTGAGAAGGTTTGTTTGAAGGAGTTTGTACAGATCTTCAAAGAATTTTCATACAACGGAATAAAAAAATCAAAAAATAAAAATAACCGGTTGTTTACCGGTTTTTATAGGTAATTTGCATACAATGGGGGTTATAAGAGAGTTTGTTGTATTTTTTTTTTAAATTTTAAAGTTCGTTGTATACAATGACAACTTAGTCAAAGTTTGTTGTATTTTGATGCAGTTTGCCCTTTTTTATTATAAACTTTTAACAAACTTATGCTACTTGTTTACATATTTTACTCTTATTTAAATTTTTAAGGAAAACTATAATTAATTACTTATAAATCTTTACAAGAGCTACTTAGGTTTACAAATAATACAACCATTGTATGTAAAGATAGATGGATAATTAAAAAGTATGTAATAGATGATTTTTTTTATTCTAAGCTTTTATACATCTTTAATGAAAACTTTTAAATTCTAAGACCTACAACATTTTTATATGTAAATAATAAAATCTAACTTAAACAACAAAATTCTAAATGTATGTATATGTGGAGATAATAAATAGATTACAGACGTATCTATAACTTATTAGAGATATGTATATTAGAGTTTAGAATATGATGATCTAACTCAATTGTATAGATAAGCTAGATTCATTAGGTTTTCCTATATCCAAATGAAAATCCTAATGTGTCCTAGCCTATCTATACAATTGGACTGAACCATCATATACTAAACCTCAATATACATATCTCTGATAAAGACATAATCATAATAAATAGTTAGATCATGTAGCAACGTGCGGACTAACAAAACCTAGTTAATATACAATTCACTATCCACTCTTTTACTGGATGAAGTAAATAGAACTTCATTGAGAACATCCGTAGTGGTTAGGGCTGTAAACGAACTGAACATTCATGAACCGTTCGTAAAACTGTGTGGCGGGAAGTTTCATTTGTGTTCGTCTATTTAATAAATGAACGAATATGAACAAGATTTTTCATTCGTTTAATGAAACGAACGAACACTGACAGAACTCCTGTTCGCTCATTTATGTTTGTGAATGTTCGATTATCCGTTCGTTTATGTTCGTTTATATACGTGTGTGTGTGTGTGTATTTATTTGTGTTTAATAATGTTAGATTTACATTAGAGTGTGTGTTCATTCGTTTATCATTTATAAGAACTAACAAAATTATACATAAACTAACCAATCTTTTAAATAATCAAGCACAAAAGCTCGTTCGTTTATCGTTTGTGTTTGTTAATTTGATCAGTCAAAGTTAAACAAACGAACATGAACATAGAAATCCGTTCGTTTATCCGTGTGTGTTCAGTAAAGTTAAATAAATGAACAAGAACAAGCTCCGTTCATGTTCTTTCGGTTCGTTTACAACCCTAGTAGTGATAAACACCCATAACTGTCATAAATAGCCTCCACATCAGCATAACTAACTCATAACTAAATAGTCGCAATGATAACACCCATAACTGTTAACACTGGATCACACACAATTATTTATCTTAATTTTTATTGGTTGAAGGAAAAAGAAAAAAGAAATAAAATAGATAACGAGGGGAGACAACTCCTTACCATGGTAACAAGGAACCCAATAAAGACGTAACAATGATTTAGCCGCAATAGTGTTCACGACGATAACCGCTCGTTATTCACAATTTTCGTTCGTTATGTGCCGATAACGAGGGGTGCTCTGAAGTACTACGTACAACCATTATTAAAAATGTGACTTTTTAATTAATTAACTATAAAGGTCCAATCGTATATTCGTATTGGTTACGTTTGCATCAAATCAAATCTAACTCACCAATAAAACAGGACCAACTTGAAAAGTGGCTTAATGAGTTAATGTCAACAATAAGATCATTTATCTTCCATATTAAACAAGAAGTTTTCTTTAATTATATGTTTGATATTTATTAAGATCAAGAGACTTATCATTAAGTCAAAAAAAAAATTTAATGGTTAAGATGATACGTTTTTTTTATATATTAAGCAACTTAGCTCGCCACGGGTTAATATTGTCAGGAAGCCAACAATATTTATACGCATTACCGCCGGTTTTACACTTTTACATTATAGACATATAAGATAGGTTGTGAGGAAGGCTAGCTTTAATCATCTGCAAGATGCTTGATTAATGGTGTTTCAATTTCCTTAGGGTCTTCATTTCTATAGGTTATCAATATCATAAATAACTAAAATTTGGTTTTTTTTTCTTTACAATTGAATAGACCATGCTATTGGTGAAGGTGATACTGATTTCACAACCACCCTGAAACCCTCAACAATCGAACAGACCATGCGATTTTACAACTCTATTTGGTATGTTCATACCGGCATTGAATTTATGACTTCATCCATCTGACGAGTCATCACAATGATCGATAAATCAATTACGAAGTTTTGTGATTGCGGCGATTACAAAGGTTTGTGATTGTGGTGATTATGAAGGTCTAAGGTTAAAGGTTTGATTATTAAGTTATGTGATTCCATCAATTCCAAATATGTAAATAGATCACGAAGGTTTGTGATTCAATGGCCATATTAATTTGATTATTCCAAAATCGGAGAGCCGATTACGAAGGTCTAGAGTTAAAGGTTTGATTGCGGTGATTTTGGTTCTTGATTCATACCTAGATTAGCATTTCGAACATTCTTTTCCAATTAATAGGTTTATATCCACGATTCTATTAAAGCCATCGGTGTAGGTACATGTGGGTGATTTAGGGTTGTTAACACAAGAGATTGTTCATGTGGTAAGTTTGGTTGCTATTTAGGGTTCATAACCTTGCAATTATTTTTCCTTCATTGATCATCTTCATTTGAGTGTTTGTGATTAGGATTTTGTTTGTAAAAGGTTCTAGATGAATGTTTCTGGATTTTGATTAAATGAATAATGTGTTTCAAAGACGAATGTTTCTAGATTCAATTAAATGAATATTTGACTTTTTGTTTCTTGATTTTGAATTCTTTTTTTTTGGCAAAGGACGAATATGAATGTTCTTGAAGACAAATATTCTTCAAGAAATACTAAGGTGGTAACAATTAGTGACGTGAAAAATGATATGATATTAAAAAATAGAAGAATTATCGGTTACATGTTATATAGGTATGTATCCGGGTATATTAAATGATAAGTTTTGAGAGTATAGTAAATTAAAAGATAAATTTAAAAGTTTGACATGTAAAATAGCAAAAAAAATGTAAAGATATATACATTTAAATGAACTAAACCGTTAAGTTAATTTCTAAATTTAAAAACTCTTAAAGAGAATTAGTAAAATTGACTTTTGAAGTCAAAGTATAATGTGAGTGTAAAGATTTACTCACAAGATCAATTGAGTACAAATTGGGTAAAATTTACTTAAGAAAATCAAAATAAAATGTAAATAATAAAAATTTGTAGAAAATAATTTAAAATGGTAAAGGTTGACTTAATGAAGTCAAATAAGGGATATGCCATATTGTAAGAGGATATAGAAAGGTAGAATGTACATACCTAAAAGAAAACAATCAACCCGTACATACTTCGGGTGTGTTCGGTAACAGGCTTATGGGAGATTATAGGGGCTTGGGATTCTAGTTTTCATAATCCTAAGCCCTCTAGCCCAGTTCGGGTGTTAAAATCTTAAGGGGATTATTAAAAACATAATCCCCATAAGCCCTCAAAATAAAAGCTTTTTCAAGTAGCTTATGGCTTGGACTTGGGATTATCAACTAATCAGTCCCAGCCCCAGCTAGTTTCGTCAAACCAATGTTTTAAAACCCGGGTCAACCCGGCCGGTCGACCCGGCCGGTTTAGCGGTTGAACCGGTCGAACCGGTCAATTTTAACCCGGGTTGACCCGGTTTTTTATTAATTAATTTTTTTAATTATTTATTTTAATCCTAAAATTTGTTTTTGCATAAAGTAATTTGGTATTATAATCTT
>JAUEJL010060612.1:0-18538 GCA_032274825.1 Drosophyllum lusitanicum | reverse complement strand
TGTTTAGGTTTTAGTACGATCTGTTGTCAAGCTCTAATTCTACGTATTCTTATTTGTGTATGGGTTTTAGATTTGAGCTTTTGGTTGGTATTGGTGTTTTTAACTTCTAATTCCTGCATATTCTGATTTATGGTTAAAGGAGATGATATCGGTGATTGGAGACTGGTTAGAGGTAGCGGTAGTGGGTTCAAAGTTGAAGACGAAACTACTAGCCACACTAACTGATTAACCTTGATTAAATAATTGGTTAAGCATTGAATTATTTAATAAATATATAAATTAAAGAAAATGAATAATTTAAGGAGTAACGGTAATTTGGTCGATTGAAGTTTGAGAGGGACAAAATGCAATGAATTTGGGTCGACCATCAACCGAATTCGTAAGCTTTCGGACTCATGACCAAACCCGTAAATTACACCAAACAACAGGGACCAAAATTGTTATTTATTTATACTCGGACAATGCACGGATATTACACTAGTTTATGTTATGCATAAATCATCTCTCAATAAACAAAAGGGTGCTACTATTTAGCCCCATCCCCTCACAAACTCAAATGTCAAATCAAGAGGGCTACATTTTCAATAACCTTTTCACTCATACATATCAAATCAAAGAGGGTTATATAGATAATTAAGGGGATATATAGAATCACCGTGAACAAAAAAGAAAACGAGAGCCCAGTGCTTTGAAATTTAGAACTCGAGAATCCCAACGGCTAGCAAGAATACAAACTACAATAGTTCGTACACGTGTCACGATCAGAGCCGTAAACGTCCAACTTTTTCCCTCTTTCACAGAAATATTTCAAAATGTAGACATATCCACCAGAAACTCGACAATCAATTTCACGGCGGGATTCAATCACCACCTCCTTCCTATCTCCGCTCCTCTCCTCTCACCGCCATGGAAACAGCTGAAGATGAAATCAACATCGATGCTCCTCCCTACGCGCCTCCACCATGGGTTTCCGTTTCCCCATTTCCTCATCCATCGCCGCGCCGGCTTTCCAGCCACTTCACCCCTCCGACCCGACCCGTACGAGCTGTCAAATAGCTGGCATGGGTGTCTCTACAGGGCAGGATCGTTGGAGCTGAAGAAGCGAGCTCAGCCAAAGCCATCGGCGGCGGATTAACCCCTGAAGAAGCCGTTGCTTGGGAGCTGTTTAGCCCCATGCACCGGATTTTGATTGTGGCCGTCATTGCAGTTGCAGCAGCTAATTCGAAGAAGAATAATCTGATTTCTCAATTGAGAAAATCTGTCGAAATCAGGGTAAGCTAATCAGTCATTATTTATGTCTTTTTTTTCAATTAATTTGTTCAATATTTTGTTATAAATGCAAGTAATTAGAGCAGATTTTGCAGCTTACATAATCGTTACTATGAAATGCTTGGTTTCTTATTGAATGCCTTATTTACTGTGTGACTGTTATTAGTTTATTCTTTTGAATTTTAGGGTTAATCAATCAATGCACAGCTACTCATATTTAATTCATATCTTATTATTTGGCTATCAATTCTCAGCAAGACTAGATCGTAGATTCAGACCTCATTGATTTGATTATACCGGGCAAAAGCCTAAAACAGAAAACGTGATTATACGATTGATGTTTCTAGTTCTTTATGAACTATGAATTGCAAATGTGCATGCTTCGTATAGACATAATATATGTATTCTAAGGGGATGTTTCATCGACAAATTGCTTATCATGTAAAACATTGTTTGATCCGGTTTTGAATTACAATCTCAATGATGTGAAAGTATCATTTTAACCTTCATAATGATTGATTGCATAATAAAAAATGAGTGTTTAACAAGGTAACAGGTAAAAGAGAGGGTATTAGGATAAAATGCTAGATGCTAATGGTTCACTGGGTCTTTCTAAGGTGTAATAATTCAATGGCGTTTTTCTTTTCTTATTCAACACAACATTTGTTCAGAGACAGTAATCAAACTTGTTGAATGCTGCTGAATGTCTCAGCCTTTTAGCATTGAATGGTTCTAGTCAGTTGCAATCAAACAGTCTCTAACTTTCAAAACTTATACAAGTTTTTTCTTCTCTTTTTTCGCATTATTTTGTTCTTTGGGCAGTTTTAGTCCTCTAATATTTGAACTTTTCTATTGTACAATCTGTTACGCTTGTCACTTATGAATTATGTAATGTAGCAAGCTATCAGAAAATTTCATCTTTTGTCACAAAATATGTGCAGGATCAGGTGCTTTTAGGCATGCAGGAAAAGCTTGATAACTTATGTGAGCAGGTGAATTATTTCAAGGACAAGCCCGATATCTCTTCCTATGATTTTGAGTTTTCAGATTATGGGTGTCGGCATTCTGATCATCATCAACTACCATCTGAATATAAAGATGTAAGATATAAGAAATGATGTTAGGATACTAGAATAGTACTCTTCTTTGTTAAGAGAATTGTTGGAAACTTTACTTCTGCTTATTTTTTGTTAATGTAGGGGGATATTACTAGAAAAGTTATTGATGATGATGATGATGACATGATAAAATCCAAAATGGTTAATGATGCTGAACAAGAAGAACGCCGCATGTCTGATTTGTCAGATTGGGCTCCCAGTGTGAGCTCCTCAATACATGTTCAGGTACAGATACAATTGTCTCTCAATAAGTTGCAGACTTGCATATATATTGGGTAACCCAACCTAGAGGTCCCCACTGACCAGTCCCATTGCCAACATGGAGGCGATAAAACACATAACCCACGACCAAAAGGCATGTGCTAGGGTTTGATCTCTAGACCTCCACTATAGACTACATTTCCCCAGCTGCTAGGCTACCATAGCAGAGTCAAGTTATATATGTGTGTGTGTGTGCGCGAGCGCATATGTTTGTGTGCTGTATATCCAGATTGATTTGAACATAGACATTTTTCGCATTCCTGGTATTGTGGTTTAATTTCTCACTTTGAATTATTACTGAATAGTGAAAACATAACTTTTAACATTCTACACTGATTTGCGGTGCTAAAAAGCATTGCACGTGTTTGTAAGACATTTTTAAGCAGTTCATGATGATATTCAACTTTTTTTATGTCTTCAACATGGCAAAAGATACGTCCTTTGATCTGATTGGTTTCCCTTTTGGTTTTTCTCAGTTTGTTCCGTTTTCAGTCCTGTAATTTAAACTGTGTGCCTAACTTCATCAAATTTGCTGTTAAGTTAAATCCTATTTTTGTCCTAGGAAAGTTCAATTTTGCACTTCCATGGAGAATGATATTTCTACCATAAAAGCCGTTTTATACTCCGTAACACTGTCACAAGTAGAGGTGCCAAAATGGTCATGTCATGCAAGTTGTATAACAAGCCATAATAAGTTTGGGTTGAAAGGGGCATGTTTTACTACGGGTCAAAACAATTCGGGTCGGTTTGGGCTGACAACAGAAACGTTTTCTGTCCATCTTTTAGCAATAGTTAATGTTTAGATTTATTACAATAACTATCTAATCTTTTATAAATAAAAGGATTTAGGATGCTACTTTTTATGTTTGACCCATATGAAGCATTAGGTAATATTCATAACCCAAATGAGTTGAAATGCCCACCTCTGTCTCGAGTGTTGTTTATACAATTCTGATTGCGTTTGGTCTTTTTGTTGTTTATACAGTTCCTCTATTTTTGTTCTGTGCTTCTTTATGTAGTAAAATACATTCAGATATCAAAGGCATAAAAAAATCTTGCATTTGAATTGAATCATCCATTAAATTTGAACACTTTTCTACAAGTAACTGAACCATTAAACTCAAACTAAAGACATAGGAATCATAAATTAAGTGCTTAATATTCATCAAACACAACAATAACTTAGCTACTGAATTGGGTTCAGTTTGATTCAGATTCTGGCTTTTAAAAGCTTCTGAACATAGCTTTCTGTTCTTCATTCAGTTTTAGCTGTTCATTTTCTTGGAAATCTGATTCATAATCATATTTTTGATATAATTTACAATAACATGTATGTTTTATAGTGGAATATTCCAGTTGAACAAGATATTGGCAAACTCCAGAAGGAATGTGAACAAAAGGATGCCACAATCAAAGAGTTGTCTGCTTTTCTCAACTTGGATGAATTTTACAATTCAAAGGTAAAACTTGATCCCCATTAATTCTATGCATTCTGGTTTTGTTAACATATTTTCCTATCGATAATTACAGAGAATCACAGAACTAGAAGACATTATCCGCAGGAAAAACATGTTGATCACAAAGCTTAGGAAGGATATGATGGTTCTTGAACAGAAGGTTGGTTTACCCCTTATCCGAGTTCATTTTTTATTGCTTCATTCTTGAGGCAAAATGCAGGAACTTATGTACTTTCACTTTGCTGCATATCATGCAATTAGTAAACAACACAATGGGTTATCGATCATATATTGGTAACGAGAATGTATGAGTGTTGCGTTGTGAAGGTTACAAATTGCATGCTTTTTTAAGAAATTGTAAATATGATGCGTCGTTTGGTTACAAAATATAGTTGGTCAACTTTTCATCTACCATCATATCAGTTGTTAAACAGAACTTGAAGTGGATACTGCCTTCAACAAGTGTTTTCTTTTTTTACATTCAAAAGACTTAACCAAATTCTCACATTTCATCACCAGATTTGATCAAATCTTTGTGATTTATTGATTTAACAATTTTTTGGAATTATATAAGGGCTTTGTTGTTAAGAGATATTTGCATGTTTAAATGATGATACATTAACTACCAAATCTCAACCATTCACCGCCTTTAACTGCAAAGTACCATCATTTAATGGCATAATGCATGTAATGATCTCTTAACTACAACCCAAAGAGATGTTATCAAAACCCTTTATTTAATTCTCAACAAATTGTCACCCTTTATCATGAGATTTAAAAAAAATCTTATACTATATAAAAAGTATTTAATCCTTAATCGGATTGTTTGAGAATTTAAAAGTGTTATTCAGAAAGCTGAGTGGCCCGTTTAAAATTATAATACAAAATTTTAAAAGAGTATCCAATTTGGATTTCGGGTGGGGTTCGAAAAGAATACCCTAAACCCAAATTCAAACCGATCCAAATGAAAGTTTGGTTCCACCGAATCATGGCTATGTGATCTGTTTCTTGGAGATAAATTGGTTTTCAGGGTTGACCCGAGTTATGCACACACCTGCACCTAAATAAGTATAACTCAAACCCAACCTACACTTTGTTAGATTCAATAATTGGATATATTCTGCTGCCATAATTTTAGGTAATTCACCTCACAAGGCTTCGAAGACCATCTTCCTCCAAATCAAGTTCTAGTTCAAAAAAGCTTCCTGCAATGACAGACAATCTAATATATGATATCGATAGCACAACGAGCCCGTCTGATGATTCAGATTCCTCTCGCAACAAGAAGCATCGGCCTCCAATCATAAAAAATAACATGAACACTGAAGAGCATCATCCAGCTATTCTGAAGACACAAAAACCGGCATTTTTCAATAGCTCTAAGCTCATAGTTAAACCAAATGAACAGCCTTTAAGACCCGCAAGTCCCCTGAAAGAGAAGTCTCTAAATCAACAAGCACATTCAGTTTTCTTGTCAAAGCCAAAGGAGTCAAAGTCTGTTTCTGGAGGTTATAAGAGTATAAATGGTTCAGGTTCAAACTCGACCAAGTCTAGAGTGCACAGGGCACATAAGAGATGGGCTTAAACAATTATATTATGACAATGGTAAATCAACAAGGGACGTTTGGTCATATTGTCAAAGTCAAAGGAGTCAAAGTCTGTTTCTGGTTGTTATAAGAGTAGAAATGGTACCGGTTCAAAATTGACCAAATCTGGAGTGCCTAGGCACATAAGAGATAGATGGGTTAACAATTATATTTTGACTTTGACTTGGTTTATAGATTTCAACATTTCGCTATTTAGTACTAAAAACGTCATATTTTGGTCTGGTTTTAAGATTTCAATATTTAAGAAAAATGGTTCTTTTAAGGGTCTATGTTTTCTTTTAGTTTTTTTCTCTATCACACAGGTCATTACATAAACATCATATTAAGCTTGTATATGATGACACCATCACAGATTTGGGACCTACACAGTCTATACAAAGTCACAAACACGATAAAGTTGTTTAGAATTTGCTAAAAAAAATTACTAAGATTTTCTTACCATATGAATTTACTGTCAAAGTTTATTATAAGAGAAAGAGTTGACACGAAAGACTATGTGTGCTTAGTCAACGTTTGTTTATAAGAGAAAGAGTTAAAAGTTTCAAAGCTTGCCAACTGCTTAAAACGACGTATGTTATAAGAATTGAATGCAATTATTCCTATGATGTTGAAGGTTCTAAAGCTTGTATTTCATAATTTAATATTAGGGGCTCTTTTTCCGTGTAAGGCCAAAATCATTCTTCTCTACACTTGAGGTCGTCAAATAAATAAATATATATATATATTTAGAATTTCATGTATGCTTTTGTTAAAGTTCAAGTTATCATATCTGCCATTTTTAAATATACCATTCTTAATATTTTCAAATATCAAATTAACTCAAATCTTTATTTTTGGTCCCTATGGTTTGGTCAAAATTATTAAGTTCTTTCTTAGCTTGTAATCATCTTGGAGTGTTGAGTTAATTACATTTTTAATCCTTATGGTTTGATCAAAACTATGGTTTTGATCCTTGGGTCGTAATTTTTATGGGTTTAGTATCTTTCAACTCAATTTTCTTACAATTTAAGTCTCTCCATAATATAAACAGACTAAATTACCCTTATTCATTTATTTATTCCATTTCCTTTACCCTTTAATTAATTTTTTATCATTAAATAATATTTTACTTTAGAAAGATACCGGCCAATAACCTAACAATCCCCTCGGCTGTTGCAAAGCCTTTAACCCTTGGGATTTCAACTCGTCACAATCTACTATCGGATTTAGGAAAATGGCAGCCAATGACACATCCCTTCACCCCCGCAATTTGCGTACAAATGCCTTCGATGGAATTGAAACCTATGAGTTGTTCTAATACTAATTGTTGGATCAAAGCGCTTACCACACCCTTAAAAAAATTCCAAGTGGTTAAGATGCTACCACTTTCATATATATGTAGCAGCAACCAGTCTCACGGGGCAATTTAGGAAGATGCTGGTTAATGACCTAACATTCCACCTAGCGTTCACCATCACTAGGACCTCTTCGTCTTCGGGCATTTACTTTAAACCTTCATCACCCCTACCACTGCAGACATCCATCACCATCGCCACTACTTCAAGCCGATGACAATTACACTTTTCGTCACTTTCAACCATGGTTCTAAAAAACGCGTCATGGCGGCGCCAAGGCGTGAGGCGCGACTCTGACGTTAAGAAATAGCCCTTGGCGGTGGGGTTAGGCGTGGCGTAAGACAAGACGGCATAAGGCGCGCTTTACGCGCCAAATAGTGAGTTTTTTAAGGTGTGGCGCACAGAAAATATTTTTTTAAAAATTGACATTTTTTATATACATTTTTCGATCTCGTGTATTGAATTTCTATAAATTTGTATTTTGTATTTTGTATATGTTACTTTGCTCCTAATTTGTGCAACTTTGTGTAATTTGTATATTAATAATGATAAATTGGATATAAATATTTATACAATATATACAAAATTGTCGCCTTAAAAAACATCATGGCTCGTCATAGCTCCTAAAGCTTGAGGCTTGACCTCGCCGCCACGCCACGCCTTACGTTTTTTAGAACCTTGCTTTCAACTGCCACCCTCATTTCCAACATCACTCTATTCTTCACCAGATTTGTTCTTAATTTTGGGATTTTTGATCATTGCAAGGTCTGTTTTCTTTGATCTTTACAAGATACGTTTTCATCTGGGTTTGAATTCGTTTGTTTATTTACGAAATTTGGGGTGTTTTTCCAAATTTGCTCTTCTTTTCGGAGATGGCAGCATGATATCGTTAATTTGGTATTCTGATATTGATTTTGTTTTCTGGGCCGGAGATGGTCATCAGATTGAATTGGTATGCTGACTGCGATTGTGTATTCTGATATGATTTTGCTTCTCGATTTTTTTGATGGATTTTATGTTCATGTTTGAGTTTGGGATCAAAACCGTAAAAAACATCAAACCACAAGACCAAATTCGTAAATATTAAAAGTTAAAAACCAAATCCGTAAAAAACACCAAATCAAAGAACCAAATATGTAATTTACTGTTTTCTAAATAATCAACTAAAACCAATTAAATTCGAAATATCCTGCAAATCATATTGTGTCTTAGATATATGATTCCAGCAGTTGGTCCAATTTGAACAGCGCTTAAACTCCTCCAACGACGACTTGAGTAGTCAGTCAGAGCTCAAAGTCATTCCATTCGCATTCTAATTCAGATCTTAAATCATTCTTAAATTTGTATTTCGTAAGATTTTCCTGTTAAGCCACCAACCTTTGTCTTTTCTATTTCTAGAGACATCTTAATTACTTCTTTTTTTTTCTTTTTTTTTTAGGGTCAAGTAAGTAGTAATCGTGCAAGATGGGTTTACTTCTCTTACGTGAAATGTATTTATCCTCCCTCACCCATATATGATGATTACCTATTTCGAATTTCAAAAAATAATCGGTTTTTATCTGATTTTAATAAATTCTATTTAAATTGTTTGCTTTTGTATAAATTATAGAAAAGATGGAATCTATATCCTCATGTTCAATCTTTCTACATGTCTTTAATTATGCAAATGAGTAGAGCTATTCGCAAGCTATTCGAGCTCGGACCGTTAAAACCTCGAAACGAATTCAAGCCTAGACCAAAGCTAATTTAGTAAACAAGCACAAGCTTCAAAGAGCTGGCTAAAAGCACCTATCATAGGTGTTTCCATACTCACAAACACTATTTGTAACAATATTGATAACTCATTAATAGAGGTATTTTGGAGTTTGGACATTTATATATTTACCCAACCATGATTTGTATCCGGGTGAGCCGTCATTAATTTATGAGGCTTGATTTTCCCAAAATACCCCTCATTAATGTGTCACTAATGAGCTGCCAAAAATTCTTAGCCATTGATTAATTTTAATCAAGGGCTAAGATTGGTTCTCACAGTTCTCGTACGAAAAGCAGTGTTCATTTGAACCCTCCCTTATATATATAGGGGTTCATTTGAGAACTATTTTTATCGCGAGAACCAATTATAGTCATTAATAAAAAAATGCAGGGTCCACATTAAGCGGTTTTTAATTGATAACCTTAACTAAATCAAAACAAATCATATGTTTATGGTAATTAATGAGGGGTAATTTGGACATTTGGACATATACATCATTTTCTTAAAACTAAAATATCTCTTAAATGCAAATGTCTTAGAAAATGAAAATTATACAAAAAACGAGAATTTTATGCTATTTAATATGACATCCATATTGTTATACTTTTTCGAGAAAAAAAAATTCGTTTTTGCTATTTTTTTTAAGCACAACATCAAATATGTGCACATGTACCCATAACAATCGCTTTTTTTAGCACATGTGTGGATAGGTGCACATGTACACCTTAAAGTGGAATTTTTTAGGCACAACTTCAGTTTTGTGTACATGTGCACCATATTATTAGGTTTTTATCCCGACACATGTGCATATGCATACGTGCACATAGAACAAAAAATATGGATTTTCTCCCGATAATATAAAACAAAACATGAATTCTCTTCACTTATTGGAATTATGTTGTAGAAAATAAATAATATAAATTTCTACCTTTATTTTAAAAATCCGAACATTCAAAAGTTTTAGGTTGGGTTACTACAGAAAAATCTTCCATTTTTCAGATTTTTTTTAAGAAAACTGAAAACTAGAAAACTTGTTCACTTACACATTTTTTCAGGAAAACAGAAAAGTCTCATACTTGTTACTTTTTCCTATTTTCCAAATTTTTCCAATCTCTCTCACTTTTCCAAACAACTTTTCTAAGAAAACTCTTCAACCTAACATGTTTGTTATTTTTTTCATGAAAAATAAAAACTCCACCCCTCATTTAAACATGTTCTCCATTTTTCTTAGAAAACAAAAACTCCACCTTTTTCAATGAAAAACATAAATTTTTTCAGTTAGTAATCGCAACTTTAAAACTTGTATTTGTATAAATATTAATACTCAAGGATTACAAACCTTATCCATATATCTATTGTTGCTCGAACTTTTGCTTTTGAAGATTATATAATGGGTTAAACATATTTTAGTACAGAAACAAATTTTGCCACGGATTGAAGTGAAAAAAGCTATTGATTTTGTGGTCCAGTAACAAGGATTATTGGCATTCAATTGCTCTCTGAAAGATATTGCTAAATCTCTTAAT
Organism: Drosophyllum lusitanicum; assembly: GCA_032274825.1. Lineage (NCBI taxonomy): Eukaryota > Viridiplantae > Streptophyta > Magnoliopsida > Caryophyllales > Drosophyllaceae > Drosophyllum > Drosophyllum lusitanicum. Next base: position 8,210 of record JAUEJL010060612.1, on the reverse strand, counting down.
TTTATGAGAAACATAGGCGTTGTTTGTTTGCTGCTGAATAGAACCATTCAGCACTTCAACATTCAACGTGTTTGATTGTCGTCTGTGAATGAAAACTGTGCTAAATAAAACAGATGAACCATGCTGGATCATCCCCCCTTAATGTACAATCTGAATTATTAAGCACCAAGTATCTTACTTTAATATCCTTTCTTTCACACTTTGCCTTGTTAAACAATCATATCTTAAAATATAATAAATCAGTGTTAAGGTTTCAATGGTAATTTGCATCATCATATTGTTCATTAAGAACCCTTATCAAAGAGCATGTCTCCTTTAGACGCAGTTTCATACCGAGCATTTGAATTATTCAAATATAAAACTATTCAGTGTTTAATCACTATGTTTTAACAAACAGTCCCACAGTAAATTCAGAAATTAGCACCACGTAATAAAATAGATTTACTTTGCTTTTTAGTTTTGTGTGAACCACAATATGCAATTTTTAATAAAGAAAACTTCTAATACTTTATGACTTTAAGAAGGTGTGGCCAAAACCATATACGGACCAAGAAACAAAATTCAAACCAAAGTTCATCAAAGTGGCAAATGCTCTCATAAACTCTTTTGGAAGATCAGAATCGGATAAAAGTGACTGAGAAATAATATATGGATTTAGGTTTGTTGCCGGTGATCAGTACACAGGTCGGAGCTTAATACAACTGTATTTTGCAATAGAGGATATGTATTACTTGTACGGTAACAAACGAAGTTGCTTCAGATCTACGATGGTGGGTTGGATCTGCTCACATCTGTTTTTACATATGCTTAGATAGTGAAGCTCCATTTATGACGGTGAGAGTAGAAAGTTTGAGCAAATGGTTGGTGTTTGGTAGCTATTAACCGGAAGTTGAGCAAGATGTAGGGATAGACAAGAGATATGAATATCCAGGGGACGAAGTAGGCGGTGGTGGTCGTCGGTCTTCACTGCACCAATGGTCGCCAGTTTTCATGGCGGTCGTGGTCGCCATTCACTCTTTCTCTCTGAATCCTTACGCGTGGGTGGGGTGTGACCTTATGAAATTGTGTGGGTGGAATGGTGTGTTTAGACAAGGACGTACGGGGTATTTAAGTTTTGTTAATAAGACTAAAATACCCTTTTGACTTAATTAAGCATGTTTTAGATTAGATAATAAATGGATGATCAGGATTGGTTCCTGCATCAAAAACAGTTTTTAAATGAACTTTCTCATATATATATATATATATATATATATGTGTGTGTGTGTCAACTGGGTTCCAAAGAAAGCCGGTATATTATATGGGAAGGCTTTACAAGATATATAGAATCTCTCATCATTCTAATCTTTTCAACGAGGTTTAAATATAAAAGAAATAAAACTTGTTTGTTCCTTTTTGAATACTTGTATTTTAATCTCCTTTTACGTTTTCGGAATAAAACTTGGAGATGTTCTATATGCAGCTACGTATCCTTCTACTCACTAAATTAAGACAAATATCAAAATATATGGAAGATGTGAGAAAAAAGAATTAATAGATTTCACATATCTTCTAGTAAATAGAAGGATAAATTAAGTAAAATGATATATTAGGAACAAATAGAATTTTTATAAAACTTGTGTTACCTCTCAAAAGAAAAAAATTTCAACTTTGTCATCATCAAGAAATGTTGAATACATCGAGGTCAACTTCCTTTACTAAACGAGTTTTTAAATCAGAGAAATATTGATAACGGTTTAAGAAGTATGATTAAGAGATTGTTTAACTGGCATTTAAGTGCTAACTTCCAAATTCCAACATCTATAACTGTTTTCACTTGGTAGTATCGATATTTACGATGATCTTAAAGATCTTACGTTCAAATACTTATGCTATTTCCTCATATTTCTTCTTTCTACTCGTTAAAAATTAACATGTATTCCACTAATTATCTTTTCTCACATACTCAATTGATATTAATATTTGTCATGATCTAATAAGTAAGAAGATTTTGTAGGAAAATTATTTAAAACTTTTCATAAGTTTTTATTATCAACGGGTTCAATTTTTTGTAACAAACCAAATTAAATCAATAATTATAGTTAATTATAAAACCCAAAAAAATATTATAGACTTTTGTTTTTAAGCTGTTATTTTTGTTATAATTCAAATTTTTTGTTTTCCTACTCAATTCTAAAAGAAATAAGATGTGTTAGTACACAACTTTATAGCAATTTTGCATTGGTTATAGTCAAGTTCTAAATAGTTTACTTGCTTTATTTATTAGAAATAGTAACCTTTTTTTCTTTCAAGGAGATATTTTCATATTCTTTTTTCTTTCAAGATAACCACATAATTTAGACTTTATTATTAGTAAGTTGTTATTTTCTACAATTTGCTTTAATGTTTATTGACATTTAAAAAATATATATTTTTATACTTATTGTGACCACTTCTAAGAATAGGTGGTATAGAAGTCTAATCTAAGAAATAAAAAGATCGTTACCTTTCATAGTTTCAAAACCTATTCAACACCAAAAAGAGAATGAATGAAAAACTAGAACAAAAATGACACGCCTTGATTTTTTTTTTTTATAAGTAATTCAAACCATCTAATATAAATAAGTATAATCCGAATTAAATTTATTGGAGGATCTTGACTTTTAATTTAAAAAAAATAAATAAAATTACTCAATCTTAACCATTCATTTAATCAAAATTAAAATTTTGATTTTAATTTTTTTTTACTCAAAATTGAATTAAAATATTAGAGAATTACATATGACATTCATAAATATTAAAATATTATATTTATCCACCCTAATTTAAAAATATCATATTTACCCTTTATAATATTTAAAAATATTATATTTAACTAAAATTCTCAATTTTATCAATTTAAAATATTTTATAATCATTTAAAGTTCTTTTTAGTAATAAAGACCTGATCTTATTGCGTTTATTATCAATAACTTGTACAAGAAATACATTTATGTCTCTTAATATCATGATACCACGTTTCAACTGTCACTTTTACCATCAACCTCGCGTCAACGCTTCAACTGCTAATATGATGTTGGCGACGTTTGTCGTCAATTTTTTTAATCTCATTTTTTCGTGTTTTATAATTATTTGATTTTTTTACTAATGTTTCAACATTTTTTTAAACGCAACCTGTTTATCACACAGACATCTAATCTAGTTACTTCTAAAATAATATGTTAAATCTTCAAAGATTTAAATTGACAAAAATTATAATATATTAAATCTTGAAAGATTTATATTGACAAAAATTTAGTAATCAAGATATAGAAAAAGATTTTGTCGTCATAAGGTTTCCAAAATATACTTTGTTTATAAACATCATATTTTTAAGGAAAATGTTAACCACAGCCTTAAAGGCTGTGGATAAGAATAAAAAATTGTTATTTTTAGTTTTTAAAATAATAACCTTCTTTCATGTACGAAAAGTTAAAAACTAATTAAAAAGTAACTATGAAAATTATAGAAAGTTAACCATGAAGACATAAGTTGTGATTTTAATTTTTTAAAAACTAAAATTACTTTTTTTATTCTTATCCACAACCCTAAGAGTTGTGGTTAGCATTCTCCTATTTTCAAAGATGTCAAAGCTTTAACTATTAGCTTGGTTATTCCATCTTCTTCCCATATCTTGAGGTTTGGGAATATATGAAATGGTCAACACGACATTCGTAAGCATACGGGCTTAATGAGCACACAACTTAACATCTTATGCAATGCATAACAATATGTATGTGAAAGATCATTAGTATTCGCCACTCAGTTCACGGATAATACATTCTAACATTTAGATCGCCATACAGGCCATATATACGCCACACGGGACATCCAAACGTCACACAGGCCATATATACGCCACACACGCCACATAACATCATCTATATCAGACAATATGCAACACATGCCACATAACATTACAGAGTCCTCATATCAGTATCTATCTAATCATAAGTATACAATACGCCACTTAAGCTATACAACATCACATACACAAACAAAATCACGCACGTCATCACATCATACACTAAGAAGAGTGGTGTTACTCACCTCTTGTCCTATTATGATCTTTAACAGCTCAGTCAACAAACCACATGTACTGGAATTAGTCAACAATTATTGCCTACATGTAATTATTGAATAATGTGTCAAATTACAAATTATGTCACCAGGCACGGTCACGCCTAGCCTTAACCCTATACGTCCCATGTCACCACATATAGCACAGCCTATGCCCCAAACCCTAGTGGGTGTCACCGGGTGAATGACACTGCTCATGTCAACATTGGACACGCCTGTGTCCTCTACACTTAGCAGCCTATTCAACTAGAACAGATATGTTTCCTACCTAAACACAAAACAGTTCCAGCACTTCTAGAATGACCAGATAACAACCAATAAGGTTAGAAACATAAAAAAACCATCATCTTTAACTAAACATTCCTCAAATTAAGCCACTTTAATAATTTGACCCATTAATTACACCCATAACATCATATCTTCGTAGTCTAATGAGTTCAATCGCAAGTTTTAGCCCCAAGACCTATAATACTGTCTCAAAACATAAGGTAATTAAACTAACCATCATCAACACCAAGTTGGTGATTCATGAACACCAAAATCCCTCCACTTCTTATTAATTGAAATTCAACCCAACCATTTTTAACACTTAAATTTTTGCAAATTTGCTAGTTCTGTGATCCAACTTTAGTTTTAATAAATAACCATCTTATTCAAGTTAGATTAAATTTAATTATAAACGCTTAAATAAGTTATTTATAAAATTTCATATCGTGGGATGTTACAAAAAACACAAAAGATGTAACCCAAACCTTGATTGAAACAACAATGAATTTGAACAACAATACAAATAAAAGGATATTGAGGGTCTTAGAGAACTAATTCGTGTTATGGTGGTTAGGAAATACTCTATATTGTGTTGTTGAAAGTCCATCGGGGGTTGAGGTGAGGGGTGACAACAATGGTGAGGACTAGCTGAGTGGTGACAACAATGATGAGACAGAGGTAAGGTGTTGTGAGAAGAATGTAGAGAGAGATAAGAGATTTGACATAAGAGATATAGGGTGAAAGGTGTTAGAGAAATCATTGATCAATCAGATAAAAGGTGGGTGTCTACAAAAACCTTATGAACAAAATAAAATAAAAGTTCAACTCTTCTGAGAAGATTTTAGAAGTTCTTTTCTATTTGGTAAAAATAAACACTCTTCTTTATGTCTGTGTGCCTGCAAACATAAAAAGTTTTATAGTCTATTTTAGGAAAAATAAACACAACCTAAGTTTATGATTGATTTAGGTCTAGGAAATTCTAAAGAGCATGCCAAGCCCTTAAACTCTGACGAGGTGTTCCGATACCAGGGTCTCCAGCCAAGAATACGACAATCAATTCTCTATGATAATCATCGGATTTAAAAAAATTATCAATGATGCCGGTAAAAGTTTTGTTTCTTTTTTAATTGTGCAAAACATCAAGAACGATCATCGAAGATAACTATGTAGGGTCTATAATATCAAGTATCAATAAACAATTGAAGGAAAACACACAATGATGAACTTGGTAATGGAGTATGTCTATAGAGAGAGAGCCAAAAACAAGAACTTGCGTGAATAATGAATTGATTAAAGTAATTAGGGTTCATTACAGTATATTTATATCTCAAGAATATTTACATGATCTACCCTATTCTCTTACTAATATCATATGAATACTAAACTTTTAAACATTACTAGAATGTAAGGAAAAGAGTTGAGATCTAACAAACTTACTAATCATATTTAAAAATCATACCCTTAACTATTGTTCTTTTATGATTTAGTTATTTTTTAAAGATTTTGATAAAGGATCCTAGTGCTATAGTTAATGTATTACTACATACGTGATGACATATGGTCCGAAGGTTGGATCATCCGAAGGAACAAACAACTATCCGAAGGAACAAGTAACTGCCAAAACACTTATAAATAAAATATTGCAGAAATATTCCCCATAAAATCTCCAAGCATGGTATAAGAAGATATGCATTAATGAGCATTTAATAAATAAGCGGCTGCTACCCGACAAAGACATTAAATGCGCAGACCTGGTGCAGGACCAACCCTCATCCACGGACCAGTTAGACGGCATAACCATCGGATATAACCACCGGACAAGGACCAGGTATGCTATTATAAAAGAAGAAGCAGAACACAGGTATACGACACAACTCATTCTCTCATTTAATACACTGATATACAAACATTCTCTGCACTAGCATTTCCGCCATTAATACTCATATTCATACAAATACTTACTCGCACGCCCGAGCTTGGTCACGAGTCTAAACACTCGTGGCGAGGCTAACCCTTTTCTGTTTTGTAGATCACCGGAGAAGTTCATCAGGACCTACGGAAGCAACAATATCAAGACACAATAGTGAATTAAAAGGTTAGTTTATTGAATGTGTTTTGGTTGTTCGACACATTTGGGGCATAACACGTATTTTGTGCTTATCAATTCATCATCATTTGGTATTAATTAATTGAAATTAGGGATCGAACTGTGATTGTCTATTGTATTCGAGTGATATGGAATCAAATAGCATCAAAATCGAAGAATTCTACTAGTATAGATCCAAGTTTTTTTTGTTTGATGTATCTGGGTTTGAGTTCGTTGACTATTCTTGATTACTAATAATCAAATTTTCATCCTTCATGTACAAGGAACTTTTTTTGAATTTGCATAACACAATGAACGTTGTTGAGATGAGAGGACGGAAGAAGAAAGAAAGTCCAAAGCGTGTGAAACGTAACAGAAACCATATAAATAGAAATCTTGAATAAACATCTGAATAACGATTGTTTTGGTTACAACCTTGTTTACAAAGATTGTGGATGCTCATATAACTACTTATCCGAATAGTTCCAGATCTCTAATATTCCCAAGGAGACTACGCACTCTAAGCTGTTTAAAAAAGGCTCGATTGTGGGTACTTCTTGGTTTGATTGTGTTTCAAAAATGTAGAAACAAGTTGTAGACGACATTATTGTGACACCGTTATTGCAGAAGCTTATGAATGTCCATCTTTGGTGAATGGGGTACCATACAACAAAATGTATTCTCTTGATGGAATTTATCCGAAACGAGCTAGTTTGTGAAACCTTTATCATTCTCATAAGACAAGAATCGAAGTAGAAAAATTCCATAAAAGCGCAAGAAAAAAAAACTAGAGCGAGCATTTAGTGTCATGGAATCACGTTTGGGCAAGTGTAAAATATTGGCAAAACCTTGGAGTTTGAATTGAACAACTTAAAAAAGGAGAATAACGTTAACATGGACCAAAAGAATCGATTGTAGAAGATGGGAGATCGATATGCTATAAGTAGAATCAATGAAAACTTCATCGAATCCTCCAACTTCTAATATCAACAAGGAAGTTTTGTCGAGATATATATGTTAAGTAAATCTTTGTAAAACTAAGATAATAAACGATAAAAGACACGTATTTGGTAACTTTCATTTCGCTCCGGTTGATATATTTTTTTAATTTGAAACGTAATGTTGTTTATTTTTAGTTAATGTATTTTTAATGAAATAAAATAATATTAAAGTAATGATTCGTATCTTAAGACAACTTCTTCTTGCTCATTAAATAATTAACAAAATTTCAATTTAAATTTTCTTTCTTACAATTTTGGAATAAAAGGGCCCGGAAAGATAAAGTCATAAAGACAAGTTTCTAGTATATATGCCAATTAAATAATTAATTTTTCTACTTAGGACAGCAAAATTGTCTTCAACATAACCACGTACTTCTACGGCAAAGCAAACTGATCCAAGTTTGGTTTTTACTTTTCAGCATCGCTAGCTGCATCTACGTACGGCGTTGAGAGATTAATTATTAATGATGCCTTGTCTTCCATGCATATATATGCCATGTATTTCTTCTACTATTTATACTACGCTCTTCCCTCTCCTACTAATTAATTAAAAAACATCCCAAAGTTTGTAACAGCCCTGATTAATTCTACAGACCAAACTCCTAACCAATGGGTAATTTATCTTTCGATAGACCGCTTATTCTTGCCACCATTCTTGTCTTGGGGATGTGGGCTTCTCTAGTCACATCACGCATGCTAGACGATGTTTCCATGACAGAAAAACACGAGCTCTGGATGGCTCGTTATGGACGTACATA
>JAUEJL010060601.1:0-18539 GCA_032274825.1 Drosophyllum lusitanicum | reverse complement strand
TTTTTCGTATGTAATTTATAGTATGCAAGCTTAGGTAGAGAAAATTTTAATAGATGTTTCAAATATTTCGGGTTTTGGAACCGAAAAACCGGAACCGGAACCGGTTACACCTATATGGGACGGTTCTCGGTTCTACATTTCGGCCATTTTCTGGTTCAATCCGGTCCGGTTTTGAAACCGCGCTCATCCCTAGACTTAGGTGAAGTGAAATTAAACCTTAAATAGTTAAGTAATGGTTTGTTTGCACTTTTTTCTAAGTTACATCACGTCATCACTCATCACCTCTTTTAACACTATTGATAAAGTAGAAGTATCAAAAAGTCAAAAGCCAAAATTGATGAAATTACTATTCACTCTCAAATTTAGTGTAGCGATCAGTGATCATAATTAACTTATGTTGATCTTGTCCTTAATAGGACAAGTAGGAGGAAATAGTATAAAGATATATCATTTCTTTTTTAAAAGTCATACTTCAAATCCTTGTTGCCGGTTGTCACCACCCACCCTCCCTCCCTCCCCACTGCTAGTTAATTTGAAGTCATGGACTCGTAATATTAATAAAGCAGGATCACAGATTCAATTCCAGATCACATATTCGTTCGCTATACTTTATGTGAATTAACATATATCATGTTTTATTTTGGTACTAATCGTTGAAGCAACTAGGATAAAATCTAGGAGTCTTCATTTACTTCAGTATAAAAAGGGTTATAACAACTTTTAGTAAGTGATTTAGGGCAAAGTAAACTTACTTGATAAGGCTAAAAGCTCTACCTCTCAATGTGTTTCTAACTACTAGAAAACATTCGAACGTTCTTTCCCCCTTGTTGTTTCTGATAGGAAACGATTCACATTATCATCTCTTGATCTCATGTCTTTCTCTAATATAGTAGTATATTTTTGGATGACAGATCAATCGATACACACCTGGAGCGAGCCACTTGACGATTAAGAAATGATTAAGGTGTTAGTAATAAATCAAAATAAGAGATTGCGATTTTGATAAGAAATCCTTTTTGTTAATAATCGTATTCCCCATTCATCATTGGTGGTCTTTCTTAGGATAAACCGGTGAAATTAGTGGTGAATTTACAAAAATTAATACCTCGAACGAGCATTAATGCATTATAGTACCGTTTTTTTTTTTTTGGGAAGGGTGGTTCGTTTTGCATGTAACCCTAGCATAATTTCCGTCACAGTCAAGTACGACGTCAAATATTTGACGAGCGGCCGACACGCCGTGATATTTCCGTCTCATATCGATGCCACCTATACATGTGATCCACATATCGATAAAATCACCGTTCATCAAAAAACCATATTATACATTCTCTCTTTTTCCCAGGAATTTTTCGAGGAAATCAACAAAATTAAAATCATGGGTGTGGATTACTACAACATACTCAAAGTCAATCGCACCGTCACCGATGAAGATTTGAAGAAAGCCTACAAGAAACTTGCAATGAAATGGCATCCTGACAAGAACATTGCTTCTTCCACTGATGATAAAGTCGCTGAATCCAAGTTCAAGCAGATCTCCGAGGCTTATTACGTTCTCAGCGACCCCAAAAAGCGTCAGATCTATGATTTATACGGTGAAGAAGGCCTCAAATCGGGTTTATACGATGAATCGTCTCCTACTTTTAGGGATACTACCAAATCCAGCGCCAGATTTAGGTTTGATCCGCGTGATGCAGATGAGATATTCGCTGAATTCTTCTACGGATCTGACGGCGGCGGCGGTAATGGGCGGAGGAAGGGGTATCCCGGTGGAGTGTTGAAGAATTCGAATCAGAAGAGTGCGAGGAAAGCGGAGACGGTGGAGAATAAGCTTAGCTGTAGCTTGGAAGAACTTTATAAAGGTTCCAAACGTAAAATGCAGATTTCGCGGATTGTTCTTGATGATTCTGGGTATGTTCACCTTTAATCTATCAATTCTTAGTTCAGGGTTTCATCGATAAACAAAATTTGGATTTAGGGGTGTTCAGTTTTCTCCATTAATTCCTTAACCTGTTTTGTGTTATTTATATTTCAATGATTGTTGAATTCATGAATTGACTTGACTTTTTCTTTGACTTCTGAAGCTTAAGTGGATTTAGGGTTTCAACCATGGATAATTTTCTCTAAGAATGCCTTAATCTGTTCACTTTTAAAGCTGTCTTCTTGAATTGAAGGTTTTAGTGGTTGTTGAATTCGTAAATTGACTTGAATCTGTCCTAAGAAATAATCACTTCTAGTTAGATAGAAGATAGAATAAAAGTAGTTTTACACCCTTAAATTATCCATTACTTTATACAAGCAGATGGACCATCTTTTGCACCATGTTTGATTACATGACTTCTGATTATAATTTCTAAACAACTTATAATCAACTTAGAAACATGCATCCAAATGTCCCCTTTAATCAACATATCAACTTATAATCATTGTGCAGACCAAATTTTTTTTATGATTGATTATGTTTATGCTTTTGGGTTTGATGATAAACGAGTTTCAATTACAGAAAACCAGGGACTCTTGAAGAGATATTACCAATACACATAAAACCAGGGTGGAAAAAGGGAACAAAAATCACATTCCCTGAAAAAGGAAACCAAGAACCTGGTGCTGCCCCTGGTGATCTTATATTTGTGGTAGATGAGAAGCCTCATGACACCTTCAAACGAGATGGAAATGATTTAGTTTTTACCAAAAGAATCACCCTTTTAGAAGCACTCACTGGGAAAACAATCAAGGTTACAACTCTAGATGGTAGAAATCTTGTGATTCCATTAACCGATGTGATCAAACCAGGCCATGAGGAAGTGATTCAAAATGAAGGAATGCCAATTTCTAAAGAACCCGGGAAGAAAGGAAACCTGAGGATCAAGATTGATATCAAGTTCCCATCAAGGCTAACTGGAGAACAAAAATCTGATCTAAAAAGGGTGTTGGGAGGAACAAGCAGAGTTGATGACTAATTTGCCATAGAAACTGTGAGTACGTACCTCTAACCGTTTGACAATGGGAGTTCTTATCAAACATGTACATACATGGGTAACTTTGTTGGTATTACTACTACTACTATTATTATCATCTGAAGAGCAAAATGTGCATAGTATTCCTAATTTTATTTCATCTTTTAGCTAACTGGTTAATAATCTCTATTTTCAAGCTCGAAAATCTGTATATCGAAAACCTGAGAGGCTATGTTTGTTCTTATTTGTATGTTGGGGATTGAACACGTTTCATGTTTTAATCGATAAGGCTTATTTGTTTATCTAGTTATATTTTGTCTGTTAATCATCATTCTTCTTTATCAAATATTTTCTTTACTTCTTGGTATTGTTATACAGAGTTAAGTTCATGGTATAAACAGCCTGCTACTGCTCTCTTGTCAAAATTCGGTACCATTTTTCCTTTTCTACTTTTCACACATGCGGTTTCAGTAAGCGAACACTCTCCCCCCTTGCGAGATCTTATGCCTCGAAAATAAGTTTTAGATGTCTTTTGATGCGTAAATTTTAACATCTTATTCTACTCATGACCATTGGACATCCGAATCGACTTTAATTCAATGATTTTATACAATACATTGACTGGTAACGTAATAAACGCACTTGCTACATAAACTTTTATTCAAGCTGCAATCGTCTTGTGTTGTGTAAGCCTGACTTGTGCTGTAAATACATATAATCGGATTTTTAGAACCTGTGTTTCTCGATCATCCTATGAAGTTCATCCTTCTTCACCCCGACAAGCCTTTCACACTCTTTCCCTTTCTTGAGCAATACAAACGTTGGCATCGCCTGTACGTCGAAATTCCTAGCCACATCCTGTTCCATAAGCTCAAAATAAAAACCACAATCTGATCTTTTTTAACAATCATATGGTAAAGATCTGAAGTAGACACGAACCCGTTACTTAACCTCTGTAAAACAAAAGGTTAGGCACGAATCTGTTTGGTTTAAACCTTGTAACCCAACTTCTCTATTTGAGACTCTAGGCAGACAAAAGTTGACCAAACCTGTTTGGACCAGAGCCTCTTACCTAAAAAGTTGACCTTAACCTGTTGGCAACAGTGTGTTGCCTATTTTGCAACTTGTAGAGTAAAAAGTTGACTCAAACCCGTTACCCAACCCGCACATTTCGATAGCTTTTGGTGAGAGACGGAGTAACTTACGGCTAACTCATCGACGTCAATCTTTATGAAGTCAACATCTGAAAACTCGACAGCTAAATCATGAACTGCTGGTTCGATGAATTTACAAGGTCCACACCAGTCTGCTGAGAAGTCGATCACCATCTATGGATTCAAAAGTATTACGTAAGAGTTGGTAAAACCAGAAGCATGAAGAAATTATTAGAAAAACCTCGTGTGTTTAATGTAATAATCAATAAGTAAGAATCATATAATATGATGCACAGAATAGGTTGCAAAACGAGTTGAACTTTTGTCGAGTAATTAGAGTTACTACTCGACTTGTATACAACAGACTCTACAACTTTATTGAGTTTGAGTTCAAAATATGAGCTAAAAATAAATCAAGTTCATTTTATAGCATCTTCAATTGAATCCAAATTAAACTTGTCAAGCCTTTCGTGTATGTAGATACTTTTGGTGTTGCTCGAGTTTATAGCGAGAATTTTGATAGATATTTTCTCTAGCTCAATTCCTTGGCGACACTTGAGCCTATAGCGAGAAATTTTATCAAATTTTTGTACGAGCCTAATCTAAAACCGTGAGTCAAGGTTGAACTCATCTCGATTACGCCAGTAACAAACACAGACACTCAAACGTGATATTCACCATTGATTTATGTGTAATCATTAGAGCTTGACTGCAAAACACTAGAAACTAATTGACACCATCAGAAATCGCAATAATCAGATAATTGTTGTCTTACCAGTTTGTTTGATATTTTCGAGTTCTGAAACCGTTTGTTCCAGTTATCTAAGGAATGAACCGAAATGACTTCTCCATGACCTGGTCGCTGTGATGAAATCTGGGCTCCCATCTTACTCTCTTTTGTATAAATTTGGAGTACTTAAAAACTGGTTGTAGATCTACTATACATACACAATCATGTATGTATATATATACTGATTGAAACTTTGATATCACAAGTGGGAAAACTGCTTTTAGATGTGAACAATGGTATAGGATTCTTGTACATGTTGATGAATTTGAACCGTTGATTCTAAACTAATAAAAAGTATTCGAAAGAATAAGTTTCTTGTACGAAAGATAACAATCGCAACACGAGCGATACGATTATAACCTTTTGGATCGACTAGAATTAGATTTTGTTTGTAACGACGCATGATAAATGCGTATAGGTCCTTGTCTCATTATGAACACGCGTGGTTATAAAACTCGAAGACTTTATTTTGTATTTTCGTAAAAATGCAGCCAAATTAGCTGATTGTTGTTGTGATTATGATTTTCCTTTGTATATAACCAAAAGAAAGTTTAAAATTTAAAATTTTAAGTTTCTGAGTTAAAGCTTGCAATCGGTTTCTTTTAGACTATGAGTAGTGGTTTTCCTAAATCAAACCAAACCCAAATGTCACATCGGCTGCCACATCACTTTTTCTTCCTTTTCTCTCTTTTACACGAATGACGAAATCCAAATAACACCCATCCCAAACCAACCCAATAAAAAAAAACAAAAGAAATCACAGGTATAGTCAGGTTTGAGAAGCCGAAAGAGGGAACCCAAATGGTGGCATGGTGGTCACCATTCTCCTACCCGTGGGAACCTGTTGAACCCGAAAGGGTTACAGGAAACCCACTACGCCCAGCCTTAGAACACAGTTACAACACACTAAAAAAAACTTACAAAAGTAGACATGCACAAATACAGTTTGAACATACTAGTCGGACTGATCTGGACCGTATCGAATAAAGACCGAACTACTTGCGAGTCCTTTCAAATATAAACCATGTCCAAACATTATTATAAGCTAACAAGCCTCAAAATAAACTTACCCAAACACTCACCAATTCACCTTGACTTGAGGGACCAAGAGCACCAAATTCTCATCACGTTCAACAAAATAAAAATGTGTACTTTGATGTTTTGGGAGCTGCAACATCTGATTCTTCTAAAGCATTAACAGTTTATCTACTTATAATATCAAAAACCCTTCAACGTTGTTTTATTTGCGAGTGAAATAAGTTGTTTTAAATAGAAAAAGATTCAAAGGCTTAAAAGATTGGCCATAAGTATACTGATTAGGCCGCGTAAATCTAAGCCAAAAGCTTAACGACTCCCGGATAACCAAAACAGAGAACATCCTTCAAACTGCTTATACAAATAAACAGTTTTAATATAAGAATCCGGAATAAATTATACTCAAAAAGAGAAAACAGGTCTTGAATTCATTACACGTTTCATGTAAAAAACCATAGATCAGTTTTTCAACATTTACCAAAAACCCTATAAGCATTACCTAAGCAACCACCATGGGTTAAGACTCTGCTACTTCAACTCCGCCAGCATGGTCGTTATTGTAGCCGTTGCCACCACCATTACCCCTGCCGCCTCTCCCCCGACCACCATAATAGTTCCTAGGATAATAATTTCCTGGCTGGTCGTTGTATTGGTTACGCCCATTCTGATAGGGCCCACCTCTGCCGCCACTTCGACCGCCACGGCCATTTCCATAGCCTCTCCTCCCACCACCACGGGCACCCCCTCTTTGGTTCTGATAGGATCTTCGAGGGACAAACTGTTCCCTATAGTCTGTACCGCCTGCATGTGTTTCAACCAACTCGACCTGAACTTGAGTTTCTATGGAGTTTTCAGCTTCTTCTTCATGCTGCTGATACATACTACTAACATCAATCTAACATATAGCATAATAATATTCAAAATATAGCAGCATTTTTACCAACAATGGTAACATACCTATAAATTATCAAAATTAGCAACATACTTGCATTATTTAAACAAATGCTATGTGTTACTATCGTTGGTAAAAATAAATAAAAAGATGAACACATATTGCTCTGGTTGATGCAAAAATAAGTGATTTTCAAATTTTCATTGCTAATATCGGTAAAAGTGTGAAAGCATGTTGTATTTTATGTAAATAACCCTTAAAAAATCAGAGATGGGAAGCAATTAGCACCATGGGAGGATCTTCAACAGGACTAGATTGTTCTTCGTGAGTCTCGTTTATTTGCAAATCAGTAGCATGATCTTCCTGTAGAACAACCAAAAGTTGAGATTTTATTAAAAGCATAGTGCCTCATTACAAAAAAATTATGGCGAGCATTTCATTTCATATCTTTTCCACAGACAAATATTTAGTATCGTAAGACCTTATCTTCAAGAACTGCTTTGTTTTCTCGCACAATTTTATAATTTCGTATAGGATAAATTTACCCCACCATTGGAAGACGTAACTTGAATTTTGGATGAATTCTACTACCAATAGAGCTTTATGGCTTAACAGCATATATTGTATACAGGTTATTAAAATTCACATGACAACAATGTTTTCTTCTGAAAGTTCCTTTGTCTAATCAAATAACTGATTCTAAGACCCATCTGTCTTTCAACTCTACCTCTGCATCCTCAAAACTATTAAATTAAAGAAAAATGAAGAGAAAGGGGGATAAAAAAGAAAAGGAAGAAAAAGAAAGGAAAAATTAGTTAATTTACAGTGTTTTTGAGTTATAAAGAAGGAGCAAAACTAGCATTTTTAAAATTATATCCTTATTGTGTAGTTTAATAATTTTAGTTTAAAGTCGATGGCATTTTTGTCTACTAAAATGCTCTTTAAGTTCTTTCATTGCCTTTCCCTTAAAAAATCAATGTTTTTTTGGTATTCTCTTCTTTCTCTCACCCCCCCCCCCCCCTCCTCCCAAAAAAGAAACAAAACAAAAAGGGTTAATTTCACATAATAGTAACCAAATTTGAAAAGTGTTCCACCAAGGTCACCCATGGTTTATTTCACATAAAGGGGTGATTGACCTTGGTGGAACACTTTTCAAACTTGGTTACTATTCTATGAATTTCACCCAAACAAAAGAAATTCAAGAACAGTGTACAAGGTTGATTCAATGACACAAGACCATGTGACACTTTTGAAATCTGTCAGGTAAATTGTATTCAAGTTAAACTCATCCTTTTTTCCCCTTACGCTATGTTCTCGAGTTATTTTTTGGAAGGAAAGGGAAGGAAACAATTAGTGGTGGGTGTTCTCAAGTTTTTTTAAGGAGGGAAAGGAAGGGGAAGGAGGGGCAATTTTACCATTTTTATGCTTTAAAACAATCCTCCCACTTTTGGGATGATTGAGAGGGGGAGTTTTTTCATCCTTCCCTTCCCTTCCCTTCCCTTCTCTTCGTTTAAAAACTCGAGAACATGCCGTTAAAGTGCTCATCGTCTAATAGATCTTTCTACTTATGTTCCCAAACAACAGCTTCTCAAACTATTCATAAAAATATCTATAAACATCAGTATGCAACTATAAGCACACGTGTCACCAGGTACTGGACATTGTTAAGATCTAACATGCAAATGACATCAAATTATTAAGCAACCAGTTTTAAATAAATATCAAAATCTATGAACTACTACTATTTTCCACAAAACAATAAAACCTATCAACCCCTTCAAGAAGTCAATCAACACCAAACATTTCTCAATGTTTAAGCTCTCACTACCATATCTCGGGTTTTGCAAACTAATAATTTCCTGATTTACCCGCGAGTCGCATAGTTCTCAAATATAAAAAATCTGTAAGATGTTTTAATCTTAGAAAAGTTAGACCCAAAGATGTACTTACTATTAGCACATCAGTAATCTCAACAGTTTAATTCTATCAGTCCCAGGTCTAATGTAAGTCCTAAGGGCATTGATGATCTTAATATAACAGTTTGATTTCTATCAGTTACAAGGCTAAGGTGAGTCTTGAAGGCTGACATAAATACCCCATATGTGAGGGCACACATATGAATAAAGAGTTTAAATGGAAAAATACCAATAAAAGCAAGAAAGATGGCCAAAGCACATGATTTAAAAACAAAAACAAAAGAGCCACATAAGGCCTGGCAAAAGTAAAAAGTGTTCACTAACACGCGTGTAAAATAATAGCTTTACCCTCAAATTTAACTGCAAAAGCATTATTGAAAATATTAGTCTAATAAATCTCTGAAGCAGACAGCTTACATCAGTAACTTAGAAGCCACTAAAGACCATGATATGTCTGCACTAAAGACCATGAAATGTTTGAAAACCATTAAGATTTTCAAGCACAATGGAAAATAAAGAGAAGGCATGCATGTTTAACGTTTATAGCACAAACATTCATATGGATTGCTATAAACTGCCAAGGTCATTAAACGGTCAATGGCAATTTGGCCCAACAAAGCAAATGGACCGATAGAACTCGATGCATAATTGCAACATTGACAAAAAGTTAAAAGCTAAACACAATCGACTCTTATGTCAACTAGAAACTGGAACAATGCTACTAGATCAAACAAGTATTGTGCTTTAAAGTTATATCAAGGTATCGACGTTAACATATATATGTCAGGCAAATAAAACAAAGTAATACAATACATATCTAACAACTCCAAGTGTGCATCATTACACCCAAAAAAACCACCGCATTTCTTCAAATAATTCAAATAAAGAAGAAAAAAATCAAAAATTTTACCTTCTGTTCATGTTGAGTAACTGGGATTTCTTCCTGCACAGGCATCTGGAATGCATAATTTCCGGCAGCTTCAGCTGCCATATCAGCAGGTGCTTTCATGGCTGGCGTTATTTTGAAGAAATCTGAACCGATAATCTTTGTTAACTTCTCTCTCAGCGCAGAATCTGTATAAACCAAGAACCACTTATAAACGCATTTACAAAAGCAGAATAATCAGACCAACTAAATTCAAACTTACAGGTGATAGTGGAGTTCGAATCGATAGGCTGTTGGGACTTCGCAATCCAAAGCTTCGCGTGTTCAATGCATCTCTGTAACGCGTTCTGATGCGATAAACTCGAATCCACTGGCCTCGAAATCAACAGAGAACTCATCGCTGAAATCAAATCCAAATCCCTCTCTCCTAGCAAGACAGCAGCATCATCATCAGTCACATAGTCATATGTCAAGCAACAGTTCCTCTCGTGGGCCCTCGTCAACATAATAGAATTGAAATCACTTTGCGATTTCACATCAAACATACTCCCAAAGTAAATCAAACTTAAGAGATCCTCAACAGTCTCAACCGATGACGCCGCTTCCATTTCCTCGTTACCCAGGGTTTTGCTTACGTTGCCACCGTCAACTTCCTTATCATTGCTTTCCGGTGCTCCAACTTGATTGTGTTTGATCGCGAGAGTGATCTCTTCATCGACGGCAACAGACAATGGCTGACGAAACTTCTCGAGCTCCTCGACTGCGGCGACGATCGAAGGTTTTGATTTGAGAAGATCTTCTTGTTCTTTGTTTTTTATAGTAGATTTTCCTTGAGCAATGGATTCCTCGAGCTGAGCGATGCGGTTGAGTTTTTTTCTTAGGTTACGGATGCGCTTGTTGATAAGAGTGAGGACTGGTCCGTCGGTGACATCGGAAGCCGCCGTGGCTGACGCCATTCCGTTGGTTTTGGAGTTAGATAACAAGGAAACGCCTGTGAAGGTTTACTCCGCCGTGGACGGCGGCGTGATAGTGGAGCGAGGGTTTTGATTAGGGTTTGCAGAGGAAGTTAGAAGAGGGGGGCTTCAAAAGCCTTTGGGATAGTGGATCATCCCGGGAGATTTTCTAATTAAATAGTGACACAAAATGTTTTTTTTTCTTTTAATTACTATGAAAATTATCCGCATTTGTATTTTTAAATTATAGTCAATTACGTTTTTTTTTCACATTTTTTTTGTTTAAACAGAATAATTAAGTACTGAATAATTATATGATCTAAATAATTTAAAAACTTTAAATGAATATGTTTCTGAATATAACATGCTGGTTGATAAAAGTTCTGAATGAACAATCTAAATGATGCAAATTACCATTTTAACATTAATAGTGATATATTATATTGTAAGATATGATTATTTAACAAGACAACGTGTGAAAGGAATATTAAAGTAAAATATTTGGTGCTTAATGATTAAGAATATATACTTTAAGGTAGAATGATTCAGCAGCGTTCTTCTGTTTAATTCAACACAGTCTTCATTCAAAAGCAGCAATCAAACAAGTTGAATGCTGAACGATTCAATATTCAGCGTTGAATGATTCTATTAAACAATAAACAAACAACCCCTTAGTCTCAAAATAAGTAAAGCACTTGTGAGTATAATACATGGTCAAACTAAAAAACTAAATTACCCATGTTCTCATTTTTCATTTATTTTTTTCATCTTTAACTAATTTTTAAAATATTTTACAAAAAAAATCAAAATTTCTTTTTATCTTTCTCAATCTTTTAAATCTTTAACACTCACTCTCTCAATCTCTCTCTTTTTTACCCTTCATCATCATCCACCATCACAACCTCCTTCGTCTTCATCTATAAACACCACCTTCTACCACCAACCACCACCACCTTCGCTAGCAATCGTCTCATCTCGGACCACCTCTATCTCTCTCTCTCTCTCTGTGCCACAACTATCATCACCTTAACCAATCTCCAGCCGCCGTCATTGTAACGCCCTAATTTTTTTTATATAAATTCATTATTAAAATATTCTTTCAAATAAATAAATAAATAATAATCTTATTATATTCATCCCAAATAAATAGTAATAAGTTTTAAGTAGCAGAAGCTATAAAATAATTTTTAAATGAAATAATAAATCAAAATCCTCTGATCGCTGTCAAGCTGGTGCTTTCCCTAGTCCTTGCCCGATGGTCCTAAAAAAAGATTAAATAACAACGGGTAAGCTAAAAGCTTAGTGAGCACACCACACTTATACATTACACTAGATATCACATTCAAGTATAATAAACACGTATCATCAAATATGCCACACAAGTAGGGTGGTTATCAGCCAATGAGTCATCTGCTCTAATTGCCACACAGGCGGTGGCCATCTACTCTAATTGCCACACAGGCGGGGTAAGTCGTCTGCTCGAGTAAGCAACACATATCAACGCATAAGATATAAGTTAGCGGAATTCACGAGGGGTCATTTACTCATCATATTCACATTCTTTTCAACCCCAAATAAAGCTTGAAAGTATCTAGTCAAACATTTAAATTGATTCTATTATTAGACAAGGAACTTTAATAGAATACATTTTACACTTGCTACAAAATGTCTCACTTAAGGCCTTTGAATACCAATCACTTCTATCAAAACTTTACCTCATACTTATCTCATTAAAAACATACTAGAAATGCAAGAACTCTCCCAAGAAATCTGCCCAAAAGGTGAAACCAAGCTTAAAGCTCTTGAATTACCAATCGGGTAAAAAATTCACAACTTTGACTCTAACGAAACGAGCCCAAAATGATATTTTTGAATAAAACTTTCTAAATACATCTTGTTCCCATTATCATGAGGAGTTCAACTGCAAAATTTGAGGTCATAACTCGAAAAGACGACTAAAGTCAACAAAAGTCAAACTTATTGACATTTCAGCATTTTCACCATTTTGACCCGAATCTGATTTGTATCACTTGCACTCTTATACTTTCAGTTTAAAAATATTTTTAGGTCATTGTATAGTGCAAAAGCAGTCATTTATTTGGTTTATGCATTATTATTACTTAACGGGTCATATGACCCGTTTCAAGAAAACTCATATAAATATACTATCTATCCATCTTTTGCATTTATAAACATTTCCAGCAATATCATCTTACAATAATCTCTATAACCATGCTCTAAATCAATTAGAATCGCTACTAATTCCAAGTGTTTATTTAATTTATAAAACTCCAAGTTCTGGCAATATCAATCTAACATCTCAAGTCTAATTTGTGATTGTTACCCATCAACTAGTTTGTGATTCTATTTTGTGATTATGATACACCTAACTCAATTTGTGATTCAAGTCTTGACCCATTTTGTGATTACTACATTGTTCTAATTTGAAATTCAAGTAACTTAACTAATTTGTGATTTCAAGACATATGAGTATTTGTGATTCATATTATCAAACCCAAATTGTGATTCTAGTCTCCTACACCTAATTCGCAATCCCAGGTTACACACTAATTTGTGATTCCAATTTACAAGGTTGTCTTATAAATCCAAGTTAGATTCAATTTGTGATTCATTCATCTTAAATAATCAAAGTACAGGTCCATTAGCATACACATATTTCGACATTTGCTTTCTTGAAACTTGATATTTACTCAACCTTTTTGATTAATTCATGATCCTATTGTAACACCCGCAAAACCGGGTTAGTCGTTAGCGGGTTAGCGATACGTGCTTATTTGTGTTAATTTAATTTTGTGATTATTTTTGAGTTAATTAATTAGTTAAAAGAGTTGATTAATTCATTAACTATTTGAAATGAAATATATAAGTATATGTATATATCTGGAAGATATGTAAATATGTATGTATGTATGTACGTATGTGTGTACGTATGCATGTAGAGAGTAATCCACCTCCTGCTTGGAAATTGAGGATTTATGTGTACGTGTATATGGCATGAAGTTGTCTGCTTATTATTTTCAAAAGTAAGAAGGTGTAAGTGTGTGTGTTCTTAGAAACCTCCCATTGAAGAAAGAAAGTTGCAATCTTGAATATTTGATTTGAAGATTTGGAGTTCTGTAAATTCAAGCAAAGGTTAGACTATGTTCATGATATGTTTAGTATCAACTTGGTATGATTTTCTGTAGAATTATATGCATACATGATGAATCACCATGAATGAAGTTTGAAGCTTACTTGATTAAGTGGGTTTTGTTTGTTTTAGTGGTTTATATGGTTACAAGATGATTATGATGCATGAGAACATGTTTATAGATGTTTGAATATGTTTTTGGTAAGCTTTTGTAAGTTTTGTAAGCTCTGGAATTGACCCATAGGTGATTAAAGTCGGCTGGATACGAGTTGAGGAAGAAGATGATGAATCCGATATTAATGAAATCCGGTATTGAGGAAACCGACAACCCTAAATCCGACACTTGAATCCGGTATTCCTTGAATCCGGAACTTCTTGAATCCGATAGCTAAAACCGACAAATCCAAATCCGACCCAAATTCTAACACATGAAATCCGAGAACATCATGAAAGAAAACCCTAATCAATGAATAGCACGAAGAACATCATGAAAGAAAACCCTAATCAATGAATACCATGAAGAACACCATTAAAGAAAACCCTAATAGATGTACATCATGAAATCAAGGCACTAATCAATGAACACCAGGAATCGAAACATCGAAAATGGCAGATTTGGTTTCATGTAAATTAAGAAATCTAAAATGGTGTTTCATGTACAAATCCATTCAATGACGGATCGATTTCATCTTACCTGCAACTGAAAGATAGAAAGTAGCATTGCTCATCATCAAATTGAAAAATGGGGTTTCATATTCTTGAAATCGATTAGGGCTGCCCGTGGGCGGAGGTGGCAGGCATAGGACGGCGATGGGCGGAGGTGGCCGACGTAGGGCACTAGGGCGGATATGTTTGACTGTTTTTTGAACACAGATATGTTTGGATTGTTAACAAAGATATGTTTGACATAACCTTTTTTGTTTTGTTAGTAGCAGTAGCAGTAGCAGCAGCAGCAGCAGTAGTAGTAGCAGTAGTAGTAGCAGCAGTAGCAGTAGCAGTAGTAGCAGCAGCAAGTAGCAGTAGCAGTACCAGCAGTAGCAGTAGCAGTAGTAACAGCAGCAGTAGCAGTAGCATTAAAAATAAAAAAGAAGTTAAAATATTTAAAAAATTAAGGTGACTTGCTTAACCTGTTATTGCAGATCACATTACAGTATTACACAAAATATAATTTTTGGGTAGTTTATTGTATTAATATCATCAAAGTATAGTTTGTTACACATAATATTAAAATAAATTAATTTTAATTACATTTCGATGCACATAACCCTTGTTTAAACTAGATAATTCTATATCTATTAGTTATTCAAAAAAGAATAATTAAAAAATATTTATATTTAAAATAATTATTTGTGAGGGAAACCTAACTTATGTGATGGATCATTATCATCTTATTATATTAACTAAAATCTAGTATACTTTTCTTGACGTTTTGACGAAGAAATGTTTATTAGTATGTTTTTAAAGGGTTAGAAAGTTAAAAAACTTAGTTGTTGTGTCGTTGATAAAATGTTTTTAATGGTGTGTGTTAGGTCAGGTGGAAAAAGAATCAGTAGACTCCTTTTTTGATGATCTACTAAAAACTTTTCAGGTGATTGTATGTTAGATCGAAACATGGGAAGATAGAATGGTTGCTAAATCCGTCAGAATTACCGTTACATGTGTTAAACTTTAAATGTTAATTATATTTTTCACTTTTAATATTTTTCTTTATTAATGAAAAGACAGAAAAAGTTGTCAGCACCTCAAAGTGGAGCAATGATTGGCCACTGCATGAGCCCTCGCACTCGACGCCATCGTTGTGAACCCCACTCGATGAATAAAACTAACTAATCGCAATCAAGAAACCGATCAAAGATATTGTTCGCTTTGTGTTACCACTCACGGCTTTAAAACACGTTATATGGTAGGAGTAAGATTCATCCTCCTTATAAGGAAGAATGAATCTTTCTTGCCTCACCGATGTAGGATGCTCCTGCATTGCTACAGGAGCGATGGTTTAAGAGTCGCGAATTTGACCGGCGGAACGATGAGTCCCATAAACCCAACATTTCCCCCCATTGGTGCGGCCTCCGGCTCTGATACTAAATGTATAATCCCAATCAGTATCACAACAACAACTGAAGATTTCCACTTAAACACAATGATAATCAAAGCACATATGAACCGTACGTATGTATGTATTCGATGGTATGAAGCAGAGAACAAAAGGGGTTATACGGGAAAATGTGAAAACCTTAATTAGGGTTAACTGGCCTATGGTTTAAATATTATGGTTATATGTACAATAATGGTCCCTGTACTTTCAAATAAATACGTCTAAAAGCAAACTTAAGTAGAATAACAAAATGAACACAACAAGGTTCTAACACCAACCATTACTTGAATCGCACTTGACCCTTACTAACGAAGCCGTCAATGAACTGATATGAACGACGGTGTCAGAGAAGAAATCAAACAGCAATTTGAACATAAATCCTCTAATCCTCCAATCAAACATAAAACGTGAATAGATGAAAATGTAATTTCATCATGTTTCATAATAACAAAGTAATGTCATTCATTTGTAAATTTTAGAAGTACGAGGTTTCAAACAATGGATATAAAATATGTGTGTTTTTTTCCAATGGCTATAAATAAACTTAGTATTTAAACGGGAAATAGAATCGAATATATGATTATTTAAAAATAGAAGAATCATGGACCAAAATTATAAAGTTAATGTTTCTTTACCCCATTTGGGAACCATGGACCAACCCAAACACAAGAAAACAAAGACAAAAGTATAAGCAGCTAAAGAGGGTGTGTTTATGCTCTCTCTTTATCCCTCTTCAATATGAAAACTACTCCTCTTCTTTGATATCTCAAAATTAAACTATAATAATATAGTTTTGACTTCTAGTATATGTGAGTAATCCTTCATTGAGATGCACATATTGATGTGAAATCAATTTGAAACAGATACGAAACCATGCTTAAAATCGGTTTAATCAAATCACATGCCGTAAACTTCATAAATAATAGTTTTTGGTATAAACACATTGTATTCAAATTGTTGAAACAATAATGTTTTCAAACAGACAGAGAGAGCAAAGGGATACAAAACTGTGATGATCAATTTATCTATAAGTTAGAGTAAGAAGCTAGTTGTTCACAGGTATCGTTTGCCATTACTATGGTTTTCACATAAGGCTGTCCTTGCCTGTATATTCACTCATGAATAATAAGAACGTTATTCTCATACCCGTTGCTGTTGACAATAGGGCGTAGAGGATCGACTCTCCAAACACCATCAACAATGAATTTAAACTACAAAAAGTTTGAAAAACAAAAAACTAATTTTCCTTTAGGATAGTATACTGATTAATAATCTTTAGAGGTGGCGAAATGAGTGGGTCAAACAGGTTGAGCGACGTGTCAAAACGGATAGTTTTTAGTACGCGTGAGGTTTATCTGTCCATTAAAAAATAACTACAAATCATTATGAGATAAATATTATTATCAAAAACTATATGATTACAATTTTTTAAGGGTTCAAGTCACTGAATAGCATCCTACTTTTCTAAAAATGTCGATGTAGGTAATTTACTTCTTTATTACTCATATAGGTAATCTACTTTGTGATCACCTGTTAAAGTAAGAAAGAACCTGAATTTTTGGATTACTCCCACCATCGAATCAATACCAAACCTTGGTGTCCTGATCGGAATTCCTTCATGATGTGATGGTGGAGTCTGATCGGCCTTTTGTCTATTGTTGTTACCGGATTTAAAGAAAACAACAACAACGTGGCTTTCTTTAAATCCGGCAACGACGTCACCTCTAGGAAGGAATTTCGGTCATGTCACCAAAGTTTGGTGGTGATCCAACGGTGCCAACTCCGGTTAGAGTCAGAACCCTTATCGAAAAATTCAAATCCTTACTTACTTTAACAGTTTGCCACAAGGTAGGTTGCCTATTTGGGTAATAAAAAAGTTACATATATCGACACTTTATAAAAGTAGAGTGCTATTCAGTAGCCTAAACCCTTTTTTCAATTACGCGGATGATGCATTAATAATACACTTTGGATAATGTTTGACCTGTTTCCCTTTTAGGTAAAATTATTTCGCGAGTTTGACCCTTTGGAGATAAAGCACAAGTGCATGACCAGCAATCAACCCATTTATTAGTAAATGGGTTGAAAGTGTCACCTAATGAATTAAGATAGATTAACTACCTCATATCTTCCTGGATACAACTTCAACATCAGAGAGAATACGCCTGTTTCTGATCTTTCCATCTTTCTCTGCATTACATCATAACTAATTATGATTCAGCTCATAAGCAAGAAATTCAACAGCAAATAAATATGAACTAATCAAAAATTACATATATAGTTGCAAAAATTGATTAATGAAGTAAAATCACATGCTTTCACGGTCATATGATGGTAAAACTCATATTTTGATCACTAATATGTTTCAGAATTATTTTATGTGTAATCCAGACGAATTCACACCATGGCCGCCCTTCAATGACTATAAATTCTATATGCAAAACCATCATATCATTTATCAATCGTATGGAAGAAAGCTTATTACCGGTGGTTAAGTGGTTATGGCAGCCATAGTTGTTAATAGCGCCAAATAGCGCCGCTATAGCGAATAGCGTAGCGTAGCGCTAGGTGACCGCAATTAAGCATATAGTGGTAGCGATGGCATTTTGGTAATATTTTTTATTTTTAAATTTTTTTTTTTAACCTTTAATTAGTAATATGAAGATTTAGATGATCTTTGATTTAACTTATAATAGTTTAAGACTTGGTA
>JAUEJL010060590.1:0-18539 GCA_032274825.1 Drosophyllum lusitanicum | reverse complement strand
TATATATATAGTGAAAAGTTCATTTGAGAACCGTTTTTATTGCGAGAACCGTGAGAACCAATCTTAGCCGTCCAATTTCCCCTCCTTCAATTGGATTGCCCACCCATAAATTCCTTACATGCACCTTACCACACTCAATCCTCCCACGCTCTTCATCCATGAATTCCATTATCCAAAATGAACGACTAACATTGGTTCTCGCGGTTCTCACACTAATAATGGTTTTCAAATGAACCCTATATATATTATATAAATATATATATATAGTGTATATATATAGTGAATATATATATATAAGAAAATTAGCAGATTCAAACTATCATTAGGTCAGACTTTAGAGGATTTAATAAAAATGTTTAACAGAAGAATATACTGTTTTCCTTGATTAATCACACTGCAGTCTGCAGTAGTAACCAACTCTAAATAAGATCACAAGCAATTGATAGCAAGTCAAGAGACCTTCCAAAAATAACTTAGAAAAATTTCCTGACCCTTGACAACCTGGTAGGACACTACACAAAGTCACAAACCCATTTCATGAATCAGATTGATCAACAGTAAAACAAACCCAGAGCCAACAGTGGAATATGTTAATGGTTATTTTTGTGTAGATATACAGCAGATATATGTAGCTTTGATCAATTTATTTAAGCTAAAACTCGACATGAGCTCATTCAAGTTGAGCATTGTCAAGCTCTCAAGTAACCCAATTTCGTCTCAGCTCGTTTGCAGTTAGAATCAGAATGTGTACATTGCACACAATGAGTTGAGACAATGATTTTCAAACAGGAACTTCCTACTACATATGAAATGCTAATGGAGTTGTAAATGTTAATAACCAAAAAAATCAAATCAGAGTGCAAGCATACAACAAGTCAACAACGAAGAAGCAAGCACTGTATCACTAATAATCTGATGAAGAGCTAAACTTACAAATCCTGCAAAAGAAACCATCCTAAATGTCACTTTAATAAACACATATACCTATTATATGTATTATAATAATATATATATGTTATAGAAAAGACAGAGACATCCTAGTTGAAAATAGATAGATAGATAGATAGATAATATCCAACATGTTTGATAGGTTCAGGAGTTGTTTCTGTTACAGGCTTACGGGCGACCTTTCTTTGTGCTGCAAGAAGGGCATTTGTACTGCTTGATGCTTTCAGCTTTGGCAGGTGTTATTTTCACACACTTACCATGATACCACCTCTCACATATGTCACACCCGATCCAGAACTCATCACCGCTGTAATTCCCACCACAGCTCCCACAAAGAGTTTCCCCATGCTCTTCTTCATCTTCTGCATAACTCTCATCATAAACTCTTGGTGTGCTTTTTGCTTGTCCGTCATTCGTCCTCTGTAACCAAAACATCCATTATGTATCTACCAGGTTTTAAGAAAAAGCTTAAATGGAGCAGATAAATGGTTTGTAAGGGATCCTAAGTATATGCATAAAACCTTTTAAATCATTTTATTCAATAAAAATTCTACTACTACTTCAGTCTTCATATTTGACATGGTATCTTTATGATTGGCAGGATTGGAATGACAAAGAATGTAATGGACAAGAACTGGAATAAATAACATAATGGAACGGATAGAAACATCCCATCATCATGTTGGGTTAACCTTTAAGAATGGAATGCGTTTTAATTATATTTTTTATATTTATATGTAAATAAAATCTATAATTTTAATCTCTAGCTAACTCATTTCATTCGATGACCGAACAGAGAAAAAAAACACCCCATGACCTGGAATAAGAATCAGCTAAAGAGTTTATTCCTTTAAGAATGATACATTCCATCCATTGATCCATTCCATTCAATTCCATAGAACAAAATAAAAATTAAGATTAAAGAAAAAAAGAGAAAAAAGAAACAGCTTTTTTCATTCCGATAGAATGTACCAGTCCATCCCACTCCAGAACACCAAACGTTAACTATATGTTTATAAAATCAAAAAGTCTAGTAACTTCCGGAGAAAAATGTTATGTCAGCCCAACCCGTTCAAAATAAATGACACATTTTGAAGGACATTACCTTTGTGCTGGATCTAGATTTGTTGCCATTATCCACATTGGGCTTGTCCTTAACATGCTTCCTCTCTGTTACAACTTCAAACACGGTGGGGAGATCATTTATCAAGCTGAACAAACGCTTCCTGTGCAAGTTAAATTACCAGCTTTTAGCCATGACACAGATATGCAAGACCATAACATCTTGGGTGGTTACTCTGATTCACAACACACATCTGTCTTTGCTATGCAGCTAGAAATTAGCCAGAATTAAAATGCCATGCATGAATGATATAATGCAAAATGATATCAGGGATAGAAAAAGGCCACTACAAATTGTCAAATAAATGTATAAATAAACATGTTACACATTTACAATAAATAACCAGCTTAGTTCTAATGGTACCTCAAAGATTCTCAGAGTTAGCTAAGAGAAGCTTAATCTCATCCACAGTTAAAAAGCTAAGCAATATCTCAACTCTTAAAATTTCAACCAAATTTGTAACTTGTAAGCACCTCATCTAGAAGGTGTTTACAAGAATCAGTCATCACCAAAAAACAATATATAAATAAATTTCTACTCAATAATCTGGTAAAAACATGCGAGAATGAATCTAGAATTTTAGTTTAATGAAAATTTCAAAAATCTTGTAGAAAAAGGTAACAACTTGTACTAGCCAATTGCTCTAACTTACGCTTCTAACTTGCATTAGCATCATCAATAGACAATTGCTAATTTTCATTCTTTCTAGTAATTTCTTTAATGTCCAATCACTTGCTGCAAAAAGTGCAATTTCAAATTGTCAATAATCCTATACGCTCATATAAGAGAGAAGCCACAAGTACAGCTCTTCTTTCGCTTAAAAGAATATAGATCAGAATTATGATCATGAGCTCTTAAGATGGGCTTCACAAGAATGGAAAGCCTCTGTTATACATAAATGTATAATCCTTGATTCACTTATCCAATTAACAGAATGCTTATTGCTAGTGCAACGCCTAGATACAAATTAATGTCAGACATAAGCCAAAAAAGTATGCATGAGAATGAAGTGAAACAAGAATTTAAACAAATGTAAAAGACAGCAGATGAGATGAAAGGCACCTCTCGTTCCTATTCAAACGAGCACCAAAGTAGAAAGCAACCGCCAACAACCAAGAATCAGTATGCACAGCCACCAACGATAGCCAATCTCTTCTTTGCATCCCATCTCTTGCAAAGTTAATCCCCAAAGCTGGTTCTGGAAGTTCAGGTGGGACTTCCTCTGCTGGGAGTGTTACTTCCCATGTTTCATTTGGATGTCCATACAAACACAGATTCTCCTTTTCTACAGGCTCAAAATTCAGTAAATCAGCAATATTTAGTCAACCATTATTTAACACAACAAAATCCAATATGGATTAAACATTAAGCAATGAATCAAAAAGTAGCAAAGAATATAAGCATCATCCAAATACTACTAGTGTCTTTTACAGTACTTGTGGAATTTGAGTTTCCACAATTTGATAACTTTTAAACCCCCTCTCCTGGCATTAGACACGATTCTGACTATTTATCCAAAGCTTGCATTTTCTTTTTTGGTTTCAGAACAGAGATTGTAACTTTACCTTACTAACACCAATTATTCCTAAATTGCAATGATAATATAAAATCCTACATTCTAATTCTGCAGTGAAGAGAGAATGAATTACATTACAAGGTTTATGATAACAAAACTCATGGACAGTTACCAGTGTTAAAAGTCTCTCTTTCTCCGTGTACACAAAACAAATGCCCCAACATTAGGTGGATTTAAGAATCTATCAAACTGACAACAATTGTCAAAGATGACGGTTGACTTGAAAATGAGTCAGCAAAACACATCCAATGGAAAAAACATGACTCCATAACAGATGACTAACTTATCACTCTTCAGTTTCCATATTCAATTACAGATTATGCAAAAATAAAAATTCCTGCAAAATTTGTTACAAGAAGATATAGTTAAAGCGTTAAGACTTTTTTCATTATAAAAATTACGGAACTCTTATCAATTTGAAAGTTAAAGCCACTCCAAACATAGAACCACTAATTTTACAGCATCTCTAGTAAGCACCATGAAGCTTATAATACAAAAAAAGAACAAAATCACTTGAATTAATCAGAACAGAAAAAACTTTAAAATGTAATTGCATTTGAACATGAAGATAAACCTGGATCGCAGGTTGCGTAGAATTCATCGACATCTGCGACAAGGCAAAAGCAAATATTAAAAAAATAAATTAATTAATAAAGTCAAAAGTTAAAACTACTCAAAAAAAATTTATAAAAATGTCGAAGAAGAATAGTCGTATACCGTAAGTGAGAGCTCGAACGATGCCGGAGCGACGAGCGCTGTAATCCTTAAAGATCTCTTCGACGGTGCGGGGGCTTGAAGAAATTGCGGCCATTTCCATATATAGTAAATTAAAAGCTTTCAGATCTACGAAACTGGTGAGGGATCGAATTAGAAGAAGGAATCAGAGATGAATCAGCGGTAGATTTTGCTCCGCCATGGATGAATTTGGGGGTTCAGTATGCAGGGATCACACAGCTTGTCAGATGCATTTGGCCGGTCGAGAGAGAGAGAGGGAGGCAGAAAGGGGGAAGAACTGGCTATCCGAACTCCGAAGGAACTTTGACCTTTTTTACGGATTTTAGATGAAATTATAGCCGTCCGATATTGAATTTCTGTCTTTTCGTTACTTTATGTAATAAAATCTAGGAGAGAGATCCCTCTGCGCTTCCTTCCGTTTTTTAATTTTTACACTTTACCGCCTCTGCCTTTTGCTATATGACTTGATTTGACCCCCTTGGTACCCTTTCTTTCTTTCGTTCGTTTCGTTCATAACCCTAGATAATACTACTATGAATCGTTTTGGTTTTTATAAAATCGGATCGATTCGGATACCCTAGTTTCTTTTATATGTGTCGTAAGTTATATAAAATAACCATTATGTAACAAATTAATATAAGATTTAAAATTTAAAGATAATAACAATAATACAATACAACTAATAAAGGTTTATATTAGTAATTAGATCATTATGCATTTAAATATTTGGAATGATAAACCAAGAAACTTTATATAATCTTCTTATATATGTTACTTAATCGGTTTTCTATTTACTTTTTTAATTTATATTAATAAACTTAACTTATCTGTAAATTTTTAATTGACTAACTTCAACCAAGTAAGATTAAATCGGATCAAGCTCTTATGATTCTATAGTTAAAATTGAAACCTTGTGGCAAAAATCCTATTGAGGATTGACTCATGTAGCTAAATAAAATCGTATAGGTATTAAGATTGGGATTTAACAACCATTCAATAATGTGTTGTTACGTACATGGTGACATGACTAAGTGCTAATTGTCATTTCTTACTATTTTAGTAATTCATTTTATGAGGCTTTTTTGGTAAAATTTACATAAATATCCATTAATCTAAAACTAATAAAACTTGAATTGTTTATTTATGACTAATGGAGAGATTGAGTTCATAGGATAATTATCATCTTTTATGATATCAGAGCATCCTTTTTGATATGTTAAATCTTTCCTAAAAATTACTTCTCCCTCTAGGGTGACCCTAACCCTAGGCTCCACACCCTCTCGTTTTCTTTCATTTTTCTTTATCCTTTCATGTAGGTGACAAAGGAACCAAAGCATGTGCCTATCATTCTTGACCTAGATGAACCTAACTATGATGCGTGTCGAGAACTTTTGAAACTCAATGTGTGAGTTTCGGCATTTCTGAATTCATCAACGATACCACTGTTTTCAAAGGCTCCAATGACTCTGATAATTTACTAATATATTCCTTTCTTGGTTCATTGTTGTTTGTTTTTACTATTAAAATGCTAATTAGTCAAGACTTGAGACTAACAACCGTGATGCATTAAAGGCCTATTTCCATGTCATCGATCTAATTGTAATTGTTTTTATTCATCTAAGGAGATATTATTTTTTGAAAAACCATTTAGAGAGATATATTATGTGTGACTTTTAGATATCTGAATTGTTTTATTATTTTAAGAAGGCCTTCTTAAATTTCTGGCCCAAGATCTAAAAATATTTAGACCGGCCCTAATGACTCATAATGGAAAAGACTTGATTCTCAAGATTTGGATCTATGGAACGATCGCAAAGTCCTTACTTCGGAGTCTTCTTTTTGTACTTTTCGTCGTGGAAGACTTGTTGCATATCTTTTATTGTATGTGGACGATATTGTTCTTATGGTTTTATACTCGACTTTTCTTAAACAAAATATTCACAAGCTTGGATAAGAATTCTCTATGACTGATTTAGGGTCTGTCAACTACTTGTTGAGTATTGTCGTAGTCTCTCGCAACAAAAAAGACGTGTTTTTTTATCTCAAACATTACAAGAGGATTGAAGGGTTAGTTGAAGGTGGGAGAGCATTTTTGATGTTTTAAGAAGTTATCAAATGTTTTTAGTATCTAGTTCATTTAGAAGTATTAAGAGTTTTTTTAATCTTATTGTAAAAAGAATAAGTATTGACGCTTCTTAAACCCCTTAAAAGTAATAGGTAGTAAGACACCGTAAGAGGATTGTTGTTTAAGAGATTATCATAGATTTTAATCTTAAGTTCGTTTAGAGCTACGAGAGATTTATTATTGATGTATTTATTTGTTCATTTTTAGATATAATTATTTTATTTATTCTTATTTATTATAAATATATTTTTCCTTTTCGTTTTTTTATTTCTTAGTGAAACTTATCTATATCTATACTTTTATACACATTACAAAGCATTTAACATTTTATCTCTTAAAAATTTAAAGTATTACATGTTTAAATGCAAATAATACGCTTATAGCAATAGCTCAATCAATCATCTCCTTAATTACCTCAACTAATTTACGGTAATGTTGCTTTAACAACTCATTATACATGACATCTACAATCTAATTAACCTAATTTCGATTAAGTAACTCACCGCAACACAATTTCCACGACTAGATCATTTTTCTCTATAATTATTAAATAATTCGATATAATATCCCTTATTTTATTGTTTTCAAATATTATTTTAAAAATCGATAAAAGAGTTAATCGGAAAAAAGAGAAATAAATAAAATATAAAAATAAACATATTATCAAGCACAACCTATTCATTGTCAACGCATTTCGTGGGTATAACGATAATTGTTAATACAAAAATGCATCCAAAGAAAACGAGACCTGCTAATATAGTAGGCCTCCAATATTACATACAAATATACCCTACACACACCCACGAACTAACGTACCTGTACATCTAGAAAATACCTACGAGCATTTCACCATTATACTCTAATTCTCCTTCTCCATGCAATCCTTTATGAGTCGTAGCTCCTTCACTCTATCTTCTCACCTTAGTCTCTATCCACCCTTCATTCTTTGGGTGTGTGTTAACTATGACAAAATTCACTCTTCCACATTCAATGTCTCCTTCAGACATGGTCAAGCCATTGAAGACCTCCTCTCTCAATCTTAAACTAGGATAGGCGCTACTCATAGCTCAAGGTCTTCCCTATTTGGACCTTCAAGGCTAAAACTCTACCGCATACGGCATGCCGGACCTATCAAAACTCTACATAATTTATCCTCACACGAAACTCTCATGCGTTTATACGGCGGCTCACGGTTTCATCTACTTCTCCTATCATATGCAACATCGAGCCCATGTACTTGAAAACTCTCCTTTGGGTGGAGTACCTAGTCCCGGTGCATATAGCTTCACTCTCAATAATTCTATCTTGTTGTAGATTATATATCTCGGGTTAATTATATTCTTGTTGAAGGTACACATTCAATAATTCTATTCTTGCAGACTCTTCAGCACAAAATAAGGCACTATAATACTACAAAGTTAGTACACCAAGAACCTGCTACAAAGTGGACTAAGAACTTACTAAATTTATCTGGAGTCATTTCTTAATTTCCCATGAAATATTTTATGCCAGTGGAATAGATCATTCATCATCAGGACTACATGTTTTCTGTTAATATTTCAAACGCTATCCAAAATTGTGTTTTCGCTGTATACGTGTACTATGTTTGATGTAAACACCAAAGTAGAAATTAAATCCATCACCTTGGATGTTGGTTTGTGGGATGTAAACAATAAAATCACAAAAATGCAAGCTAAACAGTGTCAAACCATATAAGCAGCTTTACAGATGGGTACATGTCTCCCTTTTGACTGTATAATGGAACAGATCGTATGCCTTTATTCATATCTCTTACGGGTAAGCATGTTTGACCTGCAAAATCATCCTTTTCTGATATATCGTATTCATGAACTTCTATTCGAAGCAAAGCTAGTTCTGGAACTGTCAACGAGAACTCAAATTCTTCATTCCAAGCTGGGTTCCAGCTGTCCTCTACCGTCTTTGATTTTTTCATTACAGAATCAGCAGGTACTCCAGCAATACCAATCTGCTTGCAGTCCATCCAAACCCAAAATATATGTTTAACAATCTTTAAAATTTTCAAATAAAAAAAGATCTCATGACCATTGTAAATTTTAGAAAAACCTATGTTAGATGTGGTAAAATGGACGGGTTAGATACATGCCAAAACAGGTTCGGGTCAAGTAGTCTTTTGGTAGAGATCAAAGGGCCCCTTGTAACAGCTTTTGTGCAAAAAGATTAATATATTATACATAATCAGTTTGCTAAATACGATCACATAAATTAGAAATTGTAATATAATCTAATTTTTATTAAAAAATGATTCAGGAAATTTTATGCATTTAAAATACACTTTGGATGACTACCCATTTCCAAGTGAACTCATGTTAAGCTCAAATATTTTTCATCATAAAACATTTATTTTTGTAATTAACAATGTTTTTACTATGATTACTGAAGTTATATAACTTCAACAGATGTAATCTTTTTAAATAAAACAATTTCAGCATTTTAATGCATTTAACATACACTTTGTGTAAGTTTGTGGGGTTCCAACTTAAAACCAATTGGTTATAAGTGGAGTAGCCCAGACCCTTATTAAGCACATTACAAGATCAATCTTCGTCAAATGTGGGACATTACTCAACACGCCCCCTCACGTGTGGCGTTCTTTTCTTTTCTCACGCCTAACACGTGGATACTTATGGGTTACGTGGAGTTCGTGTGGCCTTTGACCAACCACGGTGAACGTTGCTCTGATATCATGTAAGTTTGTGAGGTTCAAACTTAAAACCAATTGGTTATAAGTGGAGTAGCCCAAAACTTTATTAAGCAAATTACAATATCAATCTTCGTCCGATGTGGGACACTACTCAACAAATTGTACCTCATTAGAAGTAATTTAGGCTCATCTTTACCTAGCTAGGTTAGAACAATAAATTAACACATTTTTGTTACGGTAGTTTTTTATATAAAAAAACCAAATTGTAAGTACGTAGACGTAACAACTAAATATCCATCAATACCTAGATCGAGTAAACCAAAATACTTATTTCAGATTTCTTCGGCAATTGACCATAATGAGTAGAAATTGTTTGAAATGTTTTCACTGTTAGTTCAGTGTCAATACGTCTGTATATAACCTAACAATTATTCATCCGCAAGCAAACTTATCCTTGCTAAAAGATGAGAAGGAATAACTTAGAGTATGTCAAGCATGTCATGCAAGCTAGCAAATTTGGAACCTCGTCAAATATCTTATTAAGTTATTGAAGCACCCAATCTATAACAACTTTGAATATTTGAATCTCGTAATGATGGCAAATTATCATTTTATGAACTTCTTAAATAGAGGTATTAGTTTTGGATGTGTATACAAATTTCCATTCATTCATCGTAATTCAATTTATAGTTGTCAATGGTTAATCTGAGCTTTTAGTTTACTTGTGATCTTAGGTCATTCCAAGAACGTGATAAGAAGTCATAATATTGGTATAACAAGAAGATTGAATGATTTGATGAACAACGAACCAACCAACATATTTAGCACACCCAAAATGGGTCGACTTCAACGAATAAACAAGGGAATTTAGTAGGGCTGGCAAATCCTGACACGACCCAAAACCCAACTCGAACCGAACACGATTTACGTCGACACGAACATGACTCGAAACTAAATTGGGTCAGAAATGGGTCGATCCGAAAATGACACGAAACTAGTCGACACAAACACGACACGAACACGATAACTCGAAAGTAACCTGTTTAACACGATTTTTTTATAATAGTAATAAAAAAACCCAAAAAACATTTAACTCAAATATATTATTAATTTGAAATTATATATAATAAATTAATAACTAAGTACAATAAAAAAATGACGGCACTTATTTTACAATTTTTAGTTTTTACATCCAAAGACTTTCTTTTTAATTTTGATTTTGATAAATTAATATATAACAAATTACAAGAATAGAAATAAGAAAATTTTGGAAAAGAAAAGAGGAACTCGTAAGTCATGAGTCGTGAAATTGAAATGGAACCCTAACCTCCCTTGCGACGCCGACAGCCCACCTCCATCGTCGTCATTCGCCGTCCGGTCGTCACTCGTCCCACGCCTCCATCGTCGCGCCTCCAGAGACTCAGTCGCCTCTCGGTTCAACCTTTCTAAAAGGTAATTGCCTGCAAGGCTGCAACCCCCTTTAATTTTCGTGTTTTTGAGGATTTTTAGTCGTATGTTTGAATTCCCAAGCTTATGTTGTGAATTTTACTTGTATTTGTGTTTTAGAACTATTATAATGGTTTTATAATTTTGATTTTCGATTTGAAACCCGACATGAAAATCAAGTTATTTGACCGAAAACATAATTTGATTTTTTTTCTCCAAAAAATGGGTCGACACGAAAACACGACCCGAATCGAACACGAATTAAGTGACACGAACCGAACACGACACGAAACTAAACTGGGTCGACACGAAAATGACACAAAAATGGTTGACCCGAACAAGACACGAACCATTTAACACGAACACAACCCGAATTGTCAGGCCTAGAATTTAGTGCCCTTGATCGAGGAGACTACTTTATCCCTCCAACTTTGAGAATCCTACAAAAAACATACAAAAAACTGAATGCTCATATTTCACAATTAGAATAAATAAACTCAACAACCACTACAAACTAATGAGGGGTATTTCGGGAAAATCAAGACTCGATCTTTAATAACAACTAATTGGGACGCAATTCACGGTTGAAAAATTATATAAAAGACCAAAATACCTCTATTAATGAGCATTAATGACGGTTATAAATGATACTCACAATAAAAACGTTTCTTAAATGATATTTTCACTGTATATAATATATATATATAGACATATATGTATGTATGTATTGCGCGCGGATGTGTGTGCGGGCGCCAGATATAAGTTTCTGCATACAGGAAATCTTTCTCAATTTTGTTGGTCCCATTTTCTAGTTTCTAACCTTTAGTTTCATATTAATTTCATTAAAATTTATTAAATTTCTAACCACTTGACTCAACAATCATAACACAATGAAAGTCATCTGGTCCACTTAATTGACATTTGGTGACAAACATTTAACTGATATCATGTGATGGTTGAAAATTGAAAGGATTCATTA
This sequence comes from Drosophyllum lusitanicum, assembly GCA_032274825.1. NCBI lineage: Eukaryota > Viridiplantae > Streptophyta > Magnoliopsida > Caryophyllales > Drosophyllaceae > Drosophyllum > Drosophyllum lusitanicum. The sequence continues at coordinate 6,924 of JAUEJL010060590.1, read as the reverse complement.
ATGAAAAACAAGGTGATTAAACAATTTCTTAATGGCGTCCGCGTCAAAACCAACATGGTTTTTATCCAAAAAAGATATACAATACATTTATCTTGAAAATTAATATTAAGATAATGAAGAAAATTATTCTAAATAAGTAGTAGATGTTTGGAAACATGTTAGCCCATGCATGCCAATGGAGGTTTCTTGTTAGAGCCGGCTAACCCATAAGGGGTTAAGCTGGGTTGTCATTCATACCCAGCCAGCCTCTTATGAGGCCTATCTATTTAATTATATCAAACTTTTGTTAACTTCAAACATTACTTCGATAGCAAATAATTATCAAAATTCTTTGGTCTTTGAGATGATCACTTAACTTTGAGACTTATTTAATATGTTATGGACTTAATCATTCTTATGAATTATCAAATGATAATTTGAATTTTTGTATAATAATAACTTTCAACCCGAACAAGAGACTTGTAAGGCTTGAACTAGAACAAAATTCGATAGTTACTAGATTGTGGTAAGGAAGGCACCAAAGGCTATGTGGCTGGACCAAAAGCAACTTGTAAGGCGGTGGCGAAGGGAGGCAATGTGATTGGGGGCAGTGGTGGTAAAAGGCGACGGCGAAGGAAAGCAGATGTGATTGGGGGCGTGGTAGTAGAAAGTCGTGATGTTAGAAGGAGGTGGCAATTAGGGGTGGTGGTGGTAGAAGGCTATGGTGATTGGGACGATTGCGATTAGGAGTAGTGGCGACTAGGGGCAACGATAATTAGAGTTGGTGGAGATAGATGGCATTGGTGATAAGAGGCGGTGATCTATCTCTAGACCTCTGCTCTGCCTCTCTCTATCTCTCCAAACCATAGAAACGATGGCGATGGTGGTGTAACTATCAAGATGGAGGTGATGGTGGATGTTGGATCTAGTGGTGATAGTGGTGGTGCAATTGTCGACCACTGCCGGAAATGACAGCCATGGGGATAAATCTATGATTGAATGAACTTCTCCTGATTTAGTTGTTTATGATGATGACCTGAACTACATCATCATCATCCTTTCTTTCTATTTTTCATTTTTTTTCTGATTTGTGTCCAAATCAGTGTAACATAGATAATCAAATTATAGATTTTCAGTGTATGGATTTTGATTTTAGGGTTTACTTTGGCTTTTGTTTTCTAAAATATATTTTGTTTTCCAATTAGTATGAACTATGAATCAAGTTGGAAGCATCCAATGAAAATTTCGGAACACGTTTATTTAAAAACTACTAACAAAAGAAGTCGTAAATGATAAACTAACTATAAAACTGTATAAATGTATACTTAATAAAAAATAATGAGTTAATTATAACAATTAGAATATAAAGTTAAAACTACAAAAAAGTTTAAAGTAACACATATTTGGTCCTTTAATACCTGAAATGACAGTTTTACCCTCATCCGTAAGTCACATGAGGATGTCTAACATAGTTGACTAAGTGTCTAGTAGTTAAAGGACTTTTAGTGTAATAAAATTCTTTTTAAAGGACTGTTTGTGCAATTTTTTGAAAAAAAAAAGACCAAAATGTTATATTGGTATACATAAAGGACCAATTATGCAATTTACTCAAAGACCTTGTAACCACCTCTTGAGGACACATGCTGCAAGCGACATAGCCTTGGTGATAGTATAACCACCTCACTTCAAAATATATTTCATACTCGGCACAAAAAGCCACAAGTCCTTTACTCCTTCCTAGTTCCTGCAATACATAACTACAACCTACGGTCCACTTGAGTAATAATAAACCGTCTACTAGATTACACCTCTAGAAAACATAGGAGATTGCATAGGGATCTCATCATGCGTGACATTATAAATATATACAATTGTCAAGGATTAAAGTAGGCCGTTTTTATAACATGTGCCGTGTATTATTATATATAGTTTGTTTGAAATATGAAATCCAGCAGAGTTGGTAAGCCCGGGTTCGATTCTTTCTTGCTCTATTCTTATTATTTTTTTCTTTTTAAAAGAAATGCAGTTTTCCCTCTATTTATACACGTTTCAAATATGTGGACACGTGTTTCCCATTTATATTTTTCTTTCTTTTCCTATTTTTACTACAACTTATTTTTCCTTTTATGAATTTTTTTTCTTTCTTTTTTTCAATGGCATTACCTTTAATACAAGATTAATTTTTATACTTTTACTTTTTACTTTTCTATTTACTATATAACATTTCTTTTTTGATATATTTTTTTAAAATTACAAGTTTAATTTTTCTATGAATAATTAACAAAAAATTTAAGTATACGTAACCCGTAGTGAAACGCGGTTGTATTACCTCTTATTTTTTTTCTTTTTAAAAGAAATGCAGTTTTCCCTCTATTTACTATTAGAGAATATAGATTAAGATATTAGAGAATATAGATCAGTGTTTAGTATATAATAGTCTAGCCGTATTGTATAGATAGGCTAGAGCTCATTAGGGTTTCTATTGTACCCTTTATACTCTATAAATAGTTATCAATGTAGTACAAAATACCTACGGGGTTTTCATTATTCTACATGGTATCAGAGCCTTAGGGTTCTGGCCATATCTTCGTTTTCTCTTCCGCCGCCACCGCCACCTAACTACGGTTGGCCGCCGCTGCTTTCCTTCTCCCCGTCATCCTCCTTGAGTGAATACTTTCTTCCTTTTCTTTACCCTCTCGTACGTCCTGCCCCGAGGACGCATTGTAAATAAAAATTTATTAGTTTTCTCTCCCTTGCCGCCACCGTAATTGTATCTCATGTCGTTGCAGTCGTAGCTCCTACCATTGCCGCCCGTAGCTGTTGCGCCTCTTGCCGCCGCCATAGTTGTAGCTCCTGCCGCTGCTGCTCTTCTTGCCGCCCTCTTTGGCAGCTAACCCATCGTTGTCTTGCTGTCACGGAGTGTTCTTTTCTACATATCTTTGTTCTTTTCTACATATCTTTTTTTCTTATGTATTTAATCTCATTTATTGTATTTTTTAGTGAGAGCGTCCGATCTTCTACCGCTCTCATTGCGGGGGAGTATTAGAGAATATAGATTATGGTTTAGTATAAAATAGTCCAGACCTATTGTATAGATAGGCTAGGACTCATTAGGGTTTCATATTAAGGTTTCTATTATACCATTTGTACTCTATAAATAATTATCAATGTAATAAAAAATCCCTAAGGGTTTTCATTATTCTACATTTACGTCACTCATTCACGTTCCAAATATGTGGAGACGTGTTTCCCATTTATCTTTTTCTTTCTTTTCCTATTTTTGCTACAACTTATTTTTCCTTTAATGAATTTTTTTTCTTTCTTTTTTTCAATGGCATTACCTTTAATACAAGATTAATTTTTATATTTTACTTTTTACTTTTCTATTTACTATATTACATTTCTTTTTTGATGTATTTTTTTTTTAAATTACAAGTTTAATTTTTCTATGAATAATTAACCAAAAACTTAAGTATACATAACCCGCAGTAAAACGCGGTTGTATTACCTCGTTTAAATACAGTTGTTGAATCACGTGGGCACTAGGCAGGGTGTTAAGAAAACCTATACCTACAATAACTGTCTGACCCAAACCAAATTTAAGTTAATCCAAAATTATTGAGGCGGTAGCTATACAAATTCCTATTAAGATATATATGAATAAACCAATTAACCCTCTTCTAGTCAAGAAGATATAAATGATTAACCCTCGCACACAATTAGATATTGTCACACCCTGCCTTGACGGAAACACAAGATACGACGGAGAAGATCGTCATAACACATTGATAGTCATAATAGAGAAATTTACTTAATAAAAAGAATCACATAACATGTCATGACGCTCCCCGACACAAAAGGAGTCTTGTATCGTGGTTAATCAATTCCACGACTAAACATAGACAAAAGAAATAATCCACACAAGTCAAATTCCTACAACCCGGGATGAGTGGTTCGGGTGACATGCCCAAAGAAATAGAAGTAAGATTTTTATTTTGTACTAGCAAGGAATAGACCAACGGTTATTTAGTGGAACTAATATGCGAATAAATCTCAGGTCTTGCTAAGGCCAGGCTAGAAAACTCTAGACTCCTCTAGCGTTGTTATTGTCATTACCTGAAAATGAAACATTCGAAAAGGCCAACATAATGTTGGTGAGCTCGTAGGTTTAGAAGTAAAATATAGTTTTCGTGAACAAAATTTAAGTAGGACCAATATGCACGTATAAGCGTTTCAAGAAATTTAGTAATATATAGAAGTATCCGATCCACAAGGATCACAAGGCATACACACTTGGTTTTCCAATCTATCGCCTACTAGTTGGCACAATAGTCATACAGGCATCCATAGTCATAACCCACAAAGCATGCAAGTAATTAAGTCAACACGTTATATAATAACTTAGAAATTGGTTTGAGTGTCATCCCCCTCCCCCCGAAAAAACATATATGAAAAAGGGGTCACGAGTACTCACCTGATGCTTTGATGAATCAAATTTTCACAAACTGACCAGCAATCTAGAATCAATGTAAAGCGTATAAGTTATATGGAATTGAGGTGCAAAATCACTCCATTATAACTCGAAGTTGATGGAGTAGAGAGATGACCGTGTCAGGTGCATTAAATAGGTGATTCTCTTATGTTTCAAAGACTTTAGTTCTTTTAGGATTTAAGTATACATCTTTTAGCCTTGTGTATAATTACTTTATTAGCCTTTTTATAGTTTTAGATTCTCTCTTTGTTTTCTGAAATTCAGGAGTGACTTTGTGTATTTTTCATGTACCTTTAACCAACAAATTGGGTTCTCTAAATTTTACGGTAGATATCTAAATGTCTTAACTACTTACTGAAATTTTTCTATAATTTTTAATAGTGTTTTACTATTTTTATAAAATGTTTAAAATTGATTAACTAGAAATCCTACCTGTTTGCACAATTATGAATTTTATTTTCTAATAAATAGCAAAAATTTTAAAAAATACAATCTTTTAACAGAAACTCATATTATGATCCTCTAAACTTTGTCTTATAAAACCCTAGAATTTACAGAATCACGCACTAAATATCGGCTACAGTACAATTTCTAGAGCTTTGTGCTCTAATCTTGGTATTTAAGCCTTCTCAATACAAACCCCATGTCCAAACACTCCATAATTGCTTTGAAAGCTAACATTAACACTAATTTCAAATAACATGAAACATCTTATATTAATTAGATATATATATAGAGAGAGGTAGGTTCATGCGAAAAGCAGTTTATTTGCGAAAAGTGCGAGAAGTAATCTAGGTCATACGATTAAATAATTGATGGTTAAGATTAACCATGGCAGTTTAGTAAATAAATCAAAATTTAGGGATATCAATCAAATTAATAGAAGGGTAATATTGACCATTTACATTTTAGTCTACTATACACTCTCTCCATATCTCCCGTATCTCTCCATATCTCTCCATATACCCATTTAAAGAAAACCCTAATCTATAAGAGAATTCCATCCAAGAGCCGCCGGTGATTTTTGAGGCAGCACCATGGCCGGCGTCAACTGTAGACATCCACCACCATTGCTAACAGAGGAGCTTCCATTTTTGTGTTTCCGTCGCTGACCTGCTACTCAAAACCCGTAAGTTGCCGCCGCCCCAATCTAGCGTACTCGCCGGTGCTCTCTGCCGCCTTCGCCGACCAAGACACCACCGCTGCTTCTTTCTTCCCCTACCAAGCCACCGCCGCCGCTTCTCTTTTCCCCCACCAAGCCGCTACCGTTGCCGGGTGTCTCTTCCCCCACCACGATGTCGTCGCTTCTATCTTCCCCAACCAAGTTGTCGTTGCTTCTCTCTTCACCCACCATGTTACCTTCTACATTTTCAGATCTGTGAAAGACGTGCAGTTTAACGGTTACCTTCTAATTTTTCAGAAATTTAATTTTTTTTAGTCTATGATGTGAGATTGTTCAATACTGAATCAGGGGTTATATGTGTTTGTTCAAAATTTCATTTTTGTTGTTGTTTATGATGTAAGATTGTTCTAAATTTCATTTTTTGTTGTTTTTGTATAGATTGTTCAATATTTGAACAGGGTTCTGTGTGTTTGTTTATTAGGTTGATCATTGATAAATGTTCAATATTGATTCTTCAAGTCAGAGGTGTTGCGTTTGGGTTTATTTTTGTGCTGTTCATGGTTGGGTTTCTTTAAATTTTTGTGATGTTCATGGTTGTAATTTTAGATGTTACTTGTGTATTTTATTATTGAACATATTGTTTTAATATTATTAATTTCTTAATACTTATGATATAGGGTCATTAACTAATCATAGAAAAATTCACATATTTTATAGCTATGTTTAGTATTGAACATTGTAAAAATACATTTTAAAACTCGTATGCTTGATGGGTTTGTTTATTATTGAACATAGTATGTTTTTTTTCTTTTTAAATGGTTAAAATAATTTACCTTTTGTTTGTGTTCACGGGTGAATATAGCATCGACGATAAAAAAACTAGTAAACATTTGATTGTGTGCATCGGTGCATACCGTAAAATTAATAAAATACTGGAATTTTTTTTAATTTATTTTTTAATTTAAAATTTAAGAGAGAAAAACATAAGTGAGAAATATTAATAGATTGGAAAGAGAAAATGATTAATAAGAGAGAGGAGAGATAAAAATTTTATGTTTACTAATTTACCCTTTTGAATTAAATAAAAATATTAATTATGATTAATGTGAACCATAAGATCAAAAACCAATCGGTGGCTGAAATCGCTTCTCGCACTTTTCGCAAATAAAACACTTTTCGCATTAACCCTCATATATATATATATATGGTAGAGATCAAGTAAAAATGATTTTATGGTAAAAAGGGTAAGAGACAATAAAAAAAATCCTTTTTATTGATTAAAACTAGTTCTTCATCAATTTATTTTTGATGAATCCAACATATTCATCAC
>JAUEJL010060579.1:0-18540 GCA_032274825.1 Drosophyllum lusitanicum | reverse complement strand
CCAACCCACGTGTCTACAGAGGGTCTTTTTTTTATACGTGTGTGTGTGTGAGAGAGAGAGAGAGAGAGAGAGAGAGAGAGAGAGAGAGAGAGAGGTGAGGCCAAATGTGCCCTTGAAAGTTGCATTGAATTGTGGACACAATTTGGAGCGGTGATAAAGCAATTTCGGTTGAGTCATGTGATTGTTGTTTGCTTGTTTCTTCTTGCCGTCTCCCAACATTCTCTTGTTTTCTTCCTACTTCGGGTGAAGTGAACTTATTAAATCTTGAATCCTTAATCACCACTAGCGTCGCATCTTGAATTCTTAATTTTGATTCGTGGTCATTGGAATTTTGTTGATTTAGCGGCATCATTGAGACTTTTTTATTCAAGAAAGTATTATCTTGATTGCAATTTATTTATTTATTTATTTTTCAAAAAGAAAATCTTTTTGATTCGATTTTGCATCACGGTGTCTTTCTGCTGGATTACTTTTAGTTTTTCGTCAATCTCTTTCATCTTTTGTGTGACCAAGATAAAAGGTATATCAGTCAAAAACCAAGTGGGTCACTGTTTCTTGGTTGCTATCACTTGATGTTTCTTTTTTGTTCGAATACAATTATAATTATCTCTAAGAAAAGATGGAAATCTATGTGTTTTGTTGCAGATGGAATCTGCATTTAGCTCAGTTTTATCATCAGCAGCTATAAGCGAATCTTGATTTCTGAAAAGCATGGATCTTGGCGACAAAAAGTGTTGGGGAAGTTCTAAGGTCTGCCCACTAAATTTTGGAATTACAGATTCTTTTGACTGCATAATTTGGCTCTTGGTTGCTATCAAATTCCCGTGAAAATGCCAGAATGAATGGTTTTGGAGAAGGGGTCCTTTTTGTGCTTTGATGTCTTTGATTTGCCAAAATAATATAACCCATTCGTGCAATTCGTATTGTGTTTTTTGAGATTTCTAGAAAACACATGATTGGTTAACAATATAAAAGGTTAACTTAGCTTTGTTTTCTACAAAAGAATTTTGTCAAAACTCGCTTGTTCTTGCATAAGATAGTGCTTCTTTTACATTTTGCAATATGAAACCAATCTTTTTATGTCTATTACTTGAAAATTGTTAAATGTTTCTTAATTGCTTTCAGAAGGATTCTTGGAGGACAACATTGGTGTTAGCTTATCAGAGTCTTGGTGTAGTTTATGGAGACCTCAGCATTTCCCCGATTTATGTTTACAAAAGCACGTTCGCAGAAGACATTCATCACTCAGAAACAAATGAAGAGATTTTTGGTGTGCTTTCATTCGTTTTCTGGACTTTAACTCTAGTCCCTTTGTTCAAATACGTGTTCATAGTTCTTCGAGCTGACGATAATGGTGAAGGTAAAGTAACTTAAGTTTTTGCTCAAGAAAAAAAAAAGTAACTTTAGTTTATCAGATTGACTACCATTTCAAACCATCTGGGAGTAAACACTAATTGCATCATACTATTAGTCAAATTGGAAACTGCAACTGTGGAAGTATATTGGTTGTTTTACATCTAATGTTTTCAGTAGAGGTGACAAGCTGGGCTAGCTGTGCTAGGCACTTTATGGGTAGAAACGGGTACCTATCGGAGATTCGGAGCAGGTTGAAATTGGTCCGGTTGGATCGACGTGAAACATCTTCTGTCCTAAATCTTAACATTCTTTTAATAGATAACCGGTGTGTCAAAGATGATGTTATTCTGACATTAATAAATTTTCTAATTAAATGACTTTAGCAGGTTTTATGCAGAAAAAAAGTTACATCTTTCAGTTGACTTTTGACCCATTAGACCCATTGACATGTCTATTTTTAAGCTATTTTTCAATTTTACTTGTTTGACATGTTAGATATAAAACATAACATGAATGGGTTGAAATTGCCACCTCAAGTTTTCAGTAATCTAGATTGGAACCTGTTTGTAATTGATCTATAGGTGGAACGTTTGCACTTTATTCCTCGATATGCCGGCATGCTAAAGTGAGCCTTCTACCAAACCGACAAATTGCTGATGAATCGCTCTCTACATATAAACTGAAGCAACCACCAGAGAAGGAAAACATCTCAAAAGTGAAAATGCTGCTTGAAAAGCACAAATCTCTGCATACAGCTTTACTAATCTTGGTTCTTCTTGGCACTTGTATGGTAATTGGCGATGGAGTACTTACACCTGTTATATCTGGTAAAATATATTATTGTTCAAGTTTTTGAAATCTCTTGTTTTGTTTTTGCATTATTAACATATTTGTACTTTAAATTTGCAGTTTTTTCTGCCGTTTCTGGGCTTGAGCTATCAATGTCCAAAGCACATCATGAATGTGAGTGAAATTCTCCCATTATCAATTGTTTCTGGTCCACAACATTTCTTTAGGGGTGTCTGGTTGTGTGTTACGGAAGTGATTATACAATATTAAATAATCAGACATAATAATAATAAAGCCTAATAAAAACGTGTTGCAATTGATAGTGTTGGATGTGTTTCTTTTATTTGAACTTGCAACAATCAGATGATCAGATGTTTGAGTATTTGGCAAATTTGATTATGTAACGAATTAATAGATAAAATGACCAGAAAGGGCGTAAGTGAGAAGAATGAGACATTTTGTTAAGTTAGAGTAAGGCTCAAATTATGATAGGACGGGATACGTAGGAAATTTTAGTTTACTGTTAGATAAGCATCTTATAGGAAATTGATTATTTGACAAAATTGCCAGATAATCAAAATCAGGAACTGTTTTTCCAAACACTAAAAATCTGTTTATGGATCAATTGATAGGTATTTTATATATTTAACAAATCATCACATCATTAAGTCTGACCATGTGTCTAGTCAAATGTTGTGATTCCATGAGATGAATAACGAAACAAGGGTGTACTAGCTTAACATTCAATGCTCAAACTTAAAACAATACAATTAAGTGTTTGAGTGACTATTTTTTTATTTACAGATGCTGTGATCCCGATTACCTGCTTCATATTAGTGTGCCTATTTGCACTACAACATTATGGCACACACCGAGTTGGCTTCTTTTTTGCTCCAATTGTCCTGTTATGGCTTATATGCATCAGTGGCCTTGGACTATACAATATATTCTTTTGGAACCCACATGTTTACAAAGCTCTCTCACCCTATTACATGTATAAATTTTTGAAGAAGACAAAAAAACGAGGTTGGATGTCTTTGGGAGGCATTTTATTGTGCATTACAGGTAAAACCTTCATTAATTAGTGCATTTGGTATCTACTCGTACCCTTTGACTTTTGAGGTCAAACAAATTACATTTGTAGTGCGAATTCAACTAAAAGTACTTTTCGATAATCACATATAAAAAAATCGGAATGTAAAAAGAAAATCCTTGTCAAATTTGAATCTGGAGAGCAACATATCGTGAACCAAAAAAGTTAAATCCAAATACTATGATCAAACTTAACTGGTCAATTGTACCTGCAGGTTCGGAAGCAATGTTTGCTGATCTTGGTCATTTCTCATATGCTGCAATTCAGGTACATTTGGGCATTTGGCCTGAAATCTTACATGTAGGATCTGTCATAACATGAAGTTCACATTTTTTTTCATCAACATATTCTTATTTGACGACCAATCACAGGTGGCAATATTAACCATTTACTTATAAATGGGTCAATTTGCTCTGTGTTCTCCCTCAAATAGGTTGAAAGCCGCCCAAACTCCAAATATATGTTTTATCACTTTTATGCATACAACCTCTTGGATCTCTTTATTCTAAGATACAGATCATCATCGCAATAGTATAACTTTTATAGTTGTGGGGCAACCCATTTTGATTCGCACCTTTTATGACCATGTTGCCACCTCAATTACCGATGTTATATGGACTTGGGAATCATATTGTTTAATAACTGCTTTTGCAGATCGCTTTCACTTTCCTCGTTTATCCTGCTCTAATACTAGGTTACATGGGGCAAGCAGCTTATTTGTCAAAACATCACCAGATGGCTTATGACATTAGTTATTATGTCTCAGTGCCGGGTATACATTTAACTTTGAGTCTTTCCAAAAAAGAAATGTTATTGATAATAACGAAGGTAGTTAATAACTCGATCTGGAATAATATGCAGAAAGTGTAAGGTGGCCGGTTCTTGTTATAGCCATTCTTGCTTCTGTTGTTGGGAGTCAAGCAATCATCAGCGGAACATTCTCTATCATTAACCAGAGTCAATCACTTGGTTGTTTTCCAAGGGTTAAGGTTGTTCATACATCTGACAAGAAACATGGCCAGATTTACATCCCAGAGATTAACTGGATTCTCATGATCTTATGTATTGCTGTGACCATTGGATTCAGGGACACGAAACACATGGGAAATGCATCAGGTTTGTGTGCAAATTTTGTTCTTTCTAAAGTTGCTTTATGGGGTCAAAGGGAATAATTTTGAAAATTCAGAATTTACGTGAACTCGTTATGTTTTTTTAGAGAAGTTTGGTTGTGGTATTTAACTTCATAGAAGGTATTACGTAAGTGAAGATCTTGATGTTAATTGTGTATCGGATTTGAATTAAAGCACTAATATGTTCGACCACAAGTGTGTAATTTTGATGTCAAAGATATCTTTTCCCTCCTGACATCATGAGGGGTAGGTTTACATGATCTTCTAACTATTGATGTTACTATGAAAGTTGAAATGTGAGCAGACGCCATTTTGTGAATTTGTTTTGACTGCTAGTTAAATATTATTCTTATTATGACAAAATATACCTCTTATGTACTAAAGCTAAAGATGGCAAAATGGATGGGTCAACCAGGTTGGATAAGGGGTCAAAACAGGTAAATTTTGGTGTCAATTGAGTTGACTCGAGACCCTTTTTGTCCAAATTTTTAAAATTTTTATAAATAATTAATGTGCCAAATTTGATTTAAAAAAATTACTGTATATTATATTAATAATAATGATCTAATCTTCAGTAAAATGATTTAGGAGGCGTTTTGCATTATACAATGTGAGAATTTTGACTCATTAAACCGTTACCTTTCTAGCTATTTTTTTATGGTTTTACCCTTTAGAGATAAAACATAGCCTGAAGCGATCAATTCATATGTAAATGAGTCGAAATTGCCACCTTTAACTACAACTATATCTAAGAGTAGACAAATAATTAAATATGTTGATTAACCTACATGCTGTTTATCTATATTTTAAATCTCTAAGTTTGGCTTTTTTGCAGGATTGGCCGTTATGGCAGTAATGCTCGTTACAACTTGCCTCACATCATTGGTAATTATTATTTGTTGGCATAAACCTCCTATATTAGCTCTTTGCTTCCTACTTTTCTTCGGTTCCATAGAACTACTCTACTTCTCAGCTTCTTTAGTCAAGTTTCGTGAAGGTGCATGGCTCCCGATCCTCCTAGCACTTATTCTCGTTACCATAATGTTCATTTGGCACTACGCCACCACCAAAAAGTATCAATATGACCTTCAAAATAAGGTCTCTTTAGAATGGCTACTAGCTTTGGGCCCAAGTTTGGGCATTTCTAGAGTGCCCGGGATCGGGCTTGTGTTCACAGATCTTACCTCAGGCATCCCAGCTAACTTCTCACGGTTTGTCACCAATCTGCCTGCGTTTCATCGTATTTTGGTGTTTGTGTGTGTGAAGTCTGTACCTGTTCCTTTTGTCCCTCCAGCCGAGAGGTACCTTATGGGCCGTGTAGGGCCCGCTAGTCTTAGGTCGTATAGATGCATTGTGCGTTACGGGTATCGCGATGTTCACCAGGATGTGGATTCATTTGAGTCCGAACTTGTTAATCGGATCGCTGATTTCATCCGTTATGACTGGAGCCGCCCTGAACTGACTAGTGATCCAGGTAACTATTTTACATAATTCGAAGGGTTTGGTACAGGTCAAACCGATCATATATCCATATTTGTAACGACTTGTATAAATTTTTGAATACCCATTTACGTACATCAATCCTGGTTTCCTTATGTTGGTTCCATGCAGGTACCGAAAACGATGGGGTTCAGTCAACTAGATCGTCAGGAGAGTACAGGCTTGCTGTGATAGGGAACTCGGATTTTTCCACAACGCAGGGTTTTGAATCAGAGGGAATTATGCAACAAGTTAGCGTATCAGTTGGGTTTCAAACAATCGAGAGCATAGCAGACATAATTGAGATGGAGCCACAAGCCAAACCAAGACGAGTGGCATTTGCTGTTGATGATGACAACGAATCTGATGACCCAAAAGATGTGCAAATGAGACGAGAAATTCAAGATTTATTGGATGCTCAGCAAAGTGGGACGGCTTTCATACTCGGTCACTCACACGTAAAAGCAAAACAAGGGTCGTCAGTTTTGAAGAGGTTAGCGATTAACTTCGGGTATAATTTTCTTAGGCGGAATTGTCGGGGACCAGATGTTGTGTTGAAGGTGCCTCCAGCATCTTTGTTGGAAGTTGGTATGGTTTATGTTGTATAAGAGTTGTTATGAATATCTTGTGTAACTAGCTTGTGTTAATAGTAATAGAAATCATCTTGCTTAATTTTGATTTCTTTGCTCTAAAGAGAGAGCTATACAGTAGTTATGTTGGTCTTGATTTCAGACTTCTAAGCTTCAAGAAAATGGTTTCTAAGATAAATTTTAAAAGCTTAGAGCAATGTCTTTACGGTGACTTGTATATTGCGCATTAAGAGTTGTACATTATCTTTGATCGAAATGCTTCTAGATTTTACATGTTTAGTTATATTTATAACTATTTTGTCCAACTCTTGTATACAATTCAAAGATAGGGTTGTTCATTCTAGTCTTAAAATATGGACCTAAACCCTTGAAAAAAATATCATAATTTAAAAATAAATTTTGGTTGCATCAATTTTTACAATTTGGTTTTTGCTTTTAAAATATTTTTAGAATTGCCTACAAATCTACAATGCATACAACTAATTTTCCGATGGGTTAAGTTTCAATTTGTAATCTAAAAGCACCAGCATTAGTTTAGTTGTAATATACAACTTTCACTGCACAAGGTACAAACCGCTAATTGCATTCGGCAATCCTTCAATAACCTTGAGGTACGACAAACGAAATGGCTCCTCTCGATTTCAATAGTCTGCCAAAGGGCCACGTAGCATCTCATAAACCATATATTACTCACTCACACGTGTCCATCTTCCAGTGGTCCAATTCATCAAAATTTCACATAACCACCAAAAGTTTCCATCACACGTTACACTCCCTCCACTCAAAATTACACACAAACACATCCAAAATTAAATCCTACGTGTTTTGTTACAACTTTCTGAATTATTCATTTACTTAAACAAGAGTTTTTTAATTAACAATAATTATCAATAGATCGTTGTCCGCTAACTCTAGATTAGCCCCAAATCACATTACGATCTGATGCGACTTGCTTTACTTATGTTATTATCGTGAGTAAATAAATTTGTATCCGTCAAATTAACAGGTGATCTAAGAGGTTGACCCATTTGCATGGATCATTGCACGAATCAACCATGACCCGCCCGGATCAACCCATTTTAAAAACTCCAAGTTGGATACAAAGTAAAGTATATAAGGTGTGGTTTGGTGCGAATTTGGTTATAATTACATAAAATAAGAGCATGGGGATGGGGCTAAGGGTTCTTCCCCTGTCACCTGCTTTTCCTGCTTCTAACTTCCATTTGCCAAAACAGAACCTCACCACACCCAATTCTTATTACAAATTCAAAGTATTTTCGTCAAAGACAGAAAAAGGTAACAAAGAAGAAGAGGAAGAAAAGCCCAAAAAGAGAAAGCAGAATCTGTTTGAAAGTGTTACAGAAGCTTTGGATTTTGCTCAAGTTAGATCAGCTGAAGATGCACAGCTTATTGAAGATGCTAGGATGGCAACTAAGTCTGGAGAAAGAATGAACAAGGAACAGGTAACTAATACTTAAACTATTCGGTTTTTTTCTGAAACATATTCGTCGTACTAGATTCTACTGTTTTTGCTGGTTGGTCGATTTCTATCTTGTTTTGTTATCAAGTAAAAAAAACAAAACCATGAATCCAGTATTGGTTTGCTAATATTCTTGAATTGGATCGTTTATGAATCCAGTAAAACTCATTGGACGGCTGGTAGAATGATCGAGTTGGGGGTAATAGGTTTAAATAACTAAATTAGTCATGTTAACATGGTCTACGTCGGATAGTTGACGTATCAAGGTCATTTTTAGAATTGGGTTATTTGAATTAAAAAACCTAAATTTACTCGCGACTACCTATTCATAAAAACTGTTTGTTTGTGTAGTATGGTGCTCTTCGGAGGAAGATCGGAGGGACCTATAAAGATTTCTTCAAATCATACGTCGAAGGTAAATCTATAAACTTATATTTTTCGGTTTTAACATGGTATAATAAACCAATCAAATTGGTTTATTTCTTAATGTATAAAAATTGTAACTTAACCTTTGTTTTGTTGTTTTAGCATGAATCAGAAGTTACCTAATTTGCCATTATGGTGATTTATGTTTTTGTATAGTTGATGGTGAATATGTAGAAGAGGGGTGGGTTGATAAGACATGTAAAGTGTGCAAGAAAGACACAAGGGATGAGCCAAGGCAAAAAGACAAGCTTGGAAGATATGTTCATGTGGCATGTTTGGACAAGCCTAAATCTGGGAACTTTTTTACCAGGCTTTTTTCTGGCTAGATATAGTAATTCTTTTTGTTAAAAAAATGAAATTAAAAGGTCTCGATCTTTTGGTTTAGTAAATTTCACACCCTAGTTTTTGATAGATTGTATCAATTGTGTGTTTAATGTTGTAATTGGATTCGAGTCTGTCAAAACGATAACGTTTAAGAGCTTTTTGTATACCTAGTATAGATATTTGTGTTTATGACTATGCGTACTATAAATGTTACAAAAGATTGAGAAGTGTGCGATATATGATGATCGAGGAGCTAGATCTTTAGAAATAAGCAACATTTTTCATTAATTTGTTGTATTGTTTATATGCAAATGACGACTCTTACAAGTTATTCTTGCTTGCGTGTTGTGATGAGATGTTTAAGTTCATATTATTATTATTATATCTAATAGACTATTATGGGCGTTCATTGAGTCAGCTTTCGAATTAATCAGTTTCTTCAAGTCGGTTTAATCGGGTTGAAATGTTTTTTTTGCTAAAGTTGAAAACCGACTCTAAATTCAAAGCTCCGATTTCGATTCAATTTTCATCCAAATTCTATTAAACCTAGTTTCGATAAATTTATGTAGTTTTTTCCCAATCGCAAACCAACTTTAATATAAAAATCTATTTCAACATATTTCGATTTGTAAAATATTTACATATCTACTTCTTAAAAGTTAACAATAGATAAACAACACCATGCATGATGTATCAATAAAATCCATAGTTATCTGGTGATGTGCGTTTTATGTACCAGTTTTATATTTATAAATTCTGAATTATTTAGTACTAATACGACACGACTAGACAAGATGACCTAATCAGTTTATAGTATCGTTAAATAAGTACAAGTGTTAAACACTTGGGAAATTGATATGGTTTTTATTAAACTTTACTAAGTCACTATTAAACTGGTTAAACTACTAAAAACAAATAAAACAGTTAAAAGGGAGGATTTTTGGATTTTCACTTGTAAACAACTAATACCAAACTTTAACCACTAGCAATCTAAGAAAACACCAAAAACAACTCAAGGAAAGAAAGAAGCACAAACCTTTATCAAATTTAACTACCGGAATGAAGATTCTCTCCCTAGATTTAATTTCACTCTTTTCAAGTTAATCAATTTCAATTAAATTCGTGCAATTGATAAATGAATATCATATATCAATTTCTATTGTGATTAGACTCATGATCAGATTATCTAACCCTATAATTATGCAATTTATCAATGCTATGGTCAAGAGATTAATTAAAAAGCATAATTAGCCTATTTATTTCGAATCAAGAAAGACTTAACCTTTTATGATTATTTTTATCATGCAATCGTCAATTAACACATAAAGGTCATTACATGCAATTGCACACACATTAAAGTTTCTATCTTTGGTTGTTTAACCCTAGGATTGGTCAATCACTAGTCAAAATTATCTATTGATCCTAGATAATCAAGATTAAAGCCTCATAAATAGATTGATCCTCTAAATTATGAAAACTCATGCTGTAAACACCAAAAGCCAGAACCTAAACCACATGTTGTTCTTTGATTAAGCTTTACAAGATGAATATATGATAAAAAGTACCTTAATTCATTGAAATAAAACAACTTTTCAAGGTTATATCTCCTTTAGGGATGGAAAATAGAAAACTTAACCTAGCATTAGCATACTAACACACTATAATCATTTAAGAACACTAAAATAGAGTTTAGAACTAAAACCCGTGAGAAAGTATGATGAAAAGCTATGTATCTTCACTCCAAAAGCCTTGATCTTCAATCTTTAGCTTCAAATCTGCCTTGGGATGCCTCTAGGGTGTTCTTAGAAGTATAATGAAGATAAAAGGTCGGGTAGAAGCTCCCTAACCGATCTGGAAGTCAGTTTATATAATATTGCGACAACCTTTCTTTTTTTGAATTTTGAATTGACGG
Organism: Drosophyllum lusitanicum; assembly: GCA_032274825.1. Taxonomy (NCBI): domain Eukaryota; kingdom Viridiplantae; phylum Streptophyta; class Magnoliopsida; order Caryophyllales; family Drosophyllaceae; genus Drosophyllum; species Drosophyllum lusitanicum. Next base: position 7,961 of record JAUEJL010060579.1, on the reverse strand, counting down.
CTTATCTATCACGGACGCGGCGCGATCCTTACTTGGATGCGTCGCAATGTACATTTTTCCAAAATTTTTTCTTTCCTTCTTGATTTTTTTCCTTCTTTTTTCTTGTTTAAGCTTCACTTAATTTCGCCTTATATCTTTTTAGCTTGAAAACAAATAATAAAGGTAAAAAACACTTATTTGTCCAATTTCGCATAGTAAACGGCAAGATTAAATAGATGTCGCATAAAAAATATATAATATAAGCGATATCATCCGGCCATTTAATAAATAAACAATCAACACCATAATTCACAACACAAAGAAGAGAGAAGAAAGAAGACAGAGGGCAATGAGATAGATAAACCATAGGAGGAAATTGGAAAGGACCCGAGGGCTAAGAGGGCAGTGATGGTGTTCTTGAGTCTTTTGACCCCTCGTGCGGATGGGCAGTGAACACACATATACTTACAAAGAAGGCGGTGGTTAGATAGCAATTGGGATTGTAAGTAGATAAAAAAAACATTCTATAACAATCAAGTAGAAAGGTGATGGCATATAAGAGTTTTTTTTTCCTTCAAAAACTTGATATTTCAAAAACCCCTCATATCTTTATTTTTTACTTACAAATGTTGTTTAATACACACTTATACAACTTGTTTTTGTGACATACGAATATGATGATTTTGCTTAAAAACACAAACATATATAAAGAATTCATATGTACTGTAAAGAGAAATAATATATTTAGTAGAAGTCGTTTTAAAATCTTTGTAATAAACACTTTTAAAAAATAACACATGAAGTGTTCTTTTTTCTAGTTCAACAAATTGTTACCTTGAATTATTATTTTTCTAAACTTTTTAAAAAGTAAAATACTCTATAAACTATTAAATCAATTCTTAAGATTTCTTGTAACAGCGATAACGTGCATTCTATGACGAGCTAAAATTTGTGTGTCCAGGATATCATTTGATGACACACCACTAGGTGTATTTAGTCATCCACTTGTCATTTCGGTGACGAGCTCGGTAACCATTTATTTTTTTACTAATTTTTTTTCATTCAACCAATTTTTTTTAAAGTAATATTAATCATGGATATCATATGCACGTATGATCTATAACTTAGACCGGTGTTTGGGAAATGGGGAAAAAAAACATGGGCGGGATGACTAAAAATCGCGGGAATCCACGTAACCTAGACTTTGGCGGGAAATCAGGCTACTTATTAACTCCTAACGCGGGAAGCCGATGAACAACTGTACCGACTCTTCAAGGTTACAGTCATAGATCTAGTGCGGTTTCGTAAGAGAAATCTGGGATATCTGGAGATGGTTGGACGTCAATACGATTGCTTGGCGAACCCTCTTGGGGCCGTCCGATTCACTTTCGAGAAGGCGGTGGCCTCCGGTTCGGATCCCGCTTCTTTTGACCGCAAAGATTGGGGCGTCGCCGATCTCTTCCGTGAGTTTCTTTTCGACAACGATGGTCTAAGTCAGGTATTTATGATTATAGGTCACATGAACTTATATCCTGTGTTTAAGCTGTTATTTTGGCATATTCATGTATATTCCTTAGGTTCGTACCGAAAAGGTTGTAGGTTTTGTAACTGGCTTACTACGCTACACATTTTCCAGATTTAGGGTTAATGCTTTTATTTAGTTTGGTTGATTATACCGTATCACGTCTGGTTGAAGTGTAGAGTTTATGGATCCATTTCTCACTGTTGCAGACTCATACCGTACACTGTTAGTAGTGGTGACCTAATTGTTGATTACTGGATTATATTGAGTTGATTGCTGAAAGGTTTCTTAGTTCGATATGTAGTTTTGCTATCAAATTATCTAAGCAAGAGCATATAAATCATTAACCTAAAAATCGTGTGAGGTGTTCATCTTTTCAATGCTTGTTTGTGGATATCATTTACTCTTTTCATCTTGTTTAATTGAAATAAAAATCTTCTGATTTCTAAGTATTGCTATCTGATAAGTATATAATCATCATTTCTAGGTCCCAATGCTAACTTCATCAACTGTTCAATGGATTCAACCAAACTCGTTAGTTCGTTTTCGTGGAATGATACAAGACATGCTGGGTAATGAGTTCTATGTCGGTGCTTATAAGGTGTGTGAGGCCTTAAGTTAAAGTCTGAACAAGATATAGAATATGCTGTATTTTGTTAACTTATTACTACTATTTATTTTACATTACTCATGAAGAATGAAGAGACATGGAACACCAACAAGTTCACGGATGTTTCTCAATTTCCCATGGGTCCTTCACCTGATATGCGGGTCTGGGAGCGTCGGCTACTCTACTGTGTACCCGTGAGTCCTGTTAATTTTTCAAATAAAGATTTGTCCTTAAATATATGTATATGCATTTGCATATCCAATGTTTAGTAATTTAAATATTAAATGTTATTTCTCAAGAACTTTGTCTCACACCTAATTTTATCTTCTTTTTAGGTCCCTGGCCAGAATTTATGGGCGGATAATACTTCCGAGGTTGTGTCAAGTACGTACAACACCTTAGCAAGCCGAGAGAAACGACAAAGAGACGCCTCTTCAGTTTCTGATGAGGTGGATATGCAAGTATGTTTGAATTTATATGGAAAATCTTGAGTATACATGTATTAAAGTTTACTATGTGAAAGGTTTAAGGCTTTACTTATTGTATGATATATTTCATCATGATAGGACTTAAGTAATGAGATGCCGAATTCTCCACGGGCAAAGAAGATGGTGAGCTGATAATTTTATTTCATATACTATCTCTTTTAAAGTTTTCAACCACAAATAAAGTTCATATTACAGTACATTTATTCCAAAAATTGTTTGAACAGAGAGAAGGTGAAGCCCTCCCATTGGAGGACATGAGTGAGGAAACATGCTGTGGTATGAGTATGGTACCTGATTTTGATAGAAATAATTTTCCATGTCTAGTGAAGGTATTTTTTATTATAAAACCAAACTCCTATAAGTGATGAAATTCAGTAAAAGGAAATTCTTACAAAGTGTTCCGATTCCGCAGGTTTACGACTCTCCAGAGTCTGACCTGAAGCTAAATGATGTGTTTGAGTTTATTGGTGTCCTTGCATTTGACACCGATGTTAAAGATGATAAAAGTGGTGAAAATGAACTGGCAAATTGTTTTCACGAAGAGGAATCGGTCACCATGCCTTCTAGCAAGGTTTGACTTCTTATATACGCTGTTTTTTTCTGTGGTATATTTTCTGGTAATCTGGTTTAGAATGTTAAAAATATGCTTTCAGGTGCCACGTCTTCATTGTCTTGTACACAGAAAGCTTTCACCTAGTGATATGATTTGTAGTTCACCAACATTGGAGGTAGGCATTTAAAATTAGATTGCTAATAATGCACTGCCTTACCATTGGTTTATAATACTGAATATTGTTTGATTCTTGTGATGTTACAGCCAAAACCCCATTTGCTGAAAGGATTACGCGAGTCTCTGCTGCAACATCTTACAGTAGTTCTCGGTGATGATGAGTTAGCAGCTCACTTTATGTTATTACACCTATTGTCAAAGGTTAGGAGTTGCATCCACAGTACCAAATTTTACCCATTTACTCAATTATGAATGGTCAATTTGGGTTGTGTTTCATCTCTAACAGTTAAAATAAAAAAATTATTGTCTTAAAAGAAAATAGGATATATGGTTGACAGGGATTTTATATTCTTGTTCACCAAAAATCTATGTTTTTATATCCTTTAACTGCCAAAATATCTCACTTCTAAAATAATAATCCCAAAAACCTTATGCAATAAAAGTTGCGAATTTCAGAAAGAAATATAATGGACTTCGACAAATAACAGAGGCCAATTTTTTTTTGAGAAATGGAGTGCCTTGGACTCTTGGAGGTGAAATTTTTTAGAGTGTTATTTTATTAAATAAATTTTGTATAAAATTTCTTTTGTTTGACGCACCAATCATTTACAAAAAGTGTGAAGATTTTTCAAGACCAGTACGAAAAAGGCAAAAAGTTAACGGATTTGATTTGTTTCCCAACCCACCTCTGCATAGTATGTTTCTTTCTTAGATACATACTTCATTCTATCTATAACAAGAATTTTTGGTACAGGTTCATATGAGGGTAGATTCGATTGCCGTGGGGAAACTATCACTTAATCTCACCAGTTTTGACAAGTCAAGTATATCTGTCTTCAGTAACCGTATCAACAATGCAGTGAAGAATCTTCTACCATTCACCCTGTCTATGCCCCTAACGGTTGAATATCTAAACACTGCTTCATTTGCCCCTGTGAAAGATTACCAAACAAACAGGTATACAATTGTTTATGCTATTTAATGCTCTAATAGCTTCTCTATAACTTAGTGACATTTTTGTGTTAATAATTTTGCAGACTTGTGTCTGGGGTTCTTCAATGTGCTGAAGGGTCGCACTTGACAATAGATGAGACACAATTACAACCAGGGACTCTAAACAGTAATGGTGTTGAAAATACCCAAATACTCAAGGATCTAATAGAGTTCCAAAAGGTTCATATTTTGTAAATCTTGTTTTATATAATGTGATTGAAAATAGTTATGTCTGAGTATTTAATATTGTTCTGTTATGATGACAGGTGGATTACGATTTCAAGTATTATAAAATGAAGATGGATGCAGATGTTCAATTGCTGATTCTTTCTGAAGCGAAATCAAACATTCTACCAGCTGATATTGTTCTCCCTTTTCATCCATCATCTGTGGGTCCCTTGGCGATTGTGGATGCACAAACATTAAACGCTTGGAGATGGTATTTGGCTACTCTTAGATCATTGACACATTCTATTGGGACCGAAATGCAAAAGGTACATCTGAGTTGAATATATTTTTCATTTTGCAACTTCTAAAATATTGCATTCAATTTAATTATAAGGAAGTTGAAAGTGTTAAATATTATGTTGATGCTAGTTAATGTGTTCAATGGCGACAGGTGGTAGAAGATGATATGGTTGCCGCTAGACAAGTTGATCGGAGCATGGGGACCGAAGATTTTAACAGGTCTGTTGGCTCACTGTGCCATTGTGGCAAATAGATGGATCAGGCGGGCTGGGTAACATCTCAAAACTGTGAATGTTTGGTATTGGGTTGGGGTTGACATCAAACACTTTTTGGTAAATGATTATAAGTTTGTCAAATATAATTACAATGATTATAGTATTTTTACAATAATCTGATGCTGTAAAACTTTGAGCCACTATTTAACCGGTCTGATATGTTCGACCTCTATGACTCCTTTTCATCAAATTCTTTATGTATATTTATCTTGTTTGGCTATATTTATAAGTAAATTGACCAGAATTGGCACATCTAGTTGTATGTCTAGGCCATGCTATTGCTGTTTCTATTGCCTATGAACTAAAATGCAATTGTGATTTGCAGATGGCTTACTATGGGCCGTCTAATAGCAGTGAGCTTCGGGGAGACATGCTTATCACATGAACACTGGCAAATGGTGAAAGAAATGGAAAGGTTAAGAAAAGAGAGGCTTCGATAAGAGGGGACGAGTGGTGAAAATAGGTGTTTTTTGTGGGTATGGTTGTGTATGGTTTCTGAAATTTGGCCTTGTAATACCCCTCCTTATTCAAGTTAGTATATGGTTCTCCTTCAATGCATGTCTCACTCGTATCCTAATCTGTTATTGCCTTTTGAGGTTTCCATTTTCAAGTCTTGTTACTCTACGCCTTTATTCAGTGAAGAAACCAAGAGTGATAAGAAAAGCAAAAAAAGTTAATCAAGAAAACCAAAAGGAATCTGACAAGTAACGTCACACAATTATCTTTTAGTTGTACATATTTGAATGTTCAATAATATGGTATATACTTTAATCACCATTTTACAACAATAAGGTTTACCAAACACATAGATAACTGAAGTATTGAACCATCTCATTCTGTATCTCTATCAAACACACCTTAAATGCATATGATGTTTTGAACTTGATATCTTTTTTCAAAGTTTATGAACAAAACTTCTAAATTTATATTTAGTTAATTATCTAAAAATTACTTACCAGCTTATTAATACCATTTATAAATAGATTAAAAAAACATAATCAAAACCATACTCATTTTAATAAAATTCATTATATAAAAAGAGTGTTACTGTCATGTGGGATATTTAATAGCAGTTGAGTCGTCCAACTTTGGTGTTATAAATAGATCTTGAGTAGTGCTAACTTTGGTATTATAAAAGAAAAAAAATTGCTCAGTTCATAACACTTATCCTATATATCATTGCAATTATATATCTCTTTATGTTAGGTCTTTAAATTTGTGTTCAATATATTTTTTAGCATGATTTGTTATTGCTTATGACGTTAGTCATAGCATAGAGTACTTTATGTAACTACCGTAAAAATATAAATACACGTCTACAACTCCTAATGCAATCACACAACTAATAACATTTATCCTAAATATTATTGTACATATATATTATCTAGACGTGAGGTGTTTTAACTAAGAGTGTATTTGGTTGGGGGTTTTAAAGGGTAGATATGAAAATGGAAATAATTAATATTGGTTATCTAGGTGGAATATAATCAATCATTACCCATTAATGAATAATGAACCATTCTCTAGTAAATTGAGGATAATGAATTCAGGGTAATAGATCAAGTATATGTGTCTCCCCTGATCACCACCACCATCACCAACCACCACCAACCGCCGCCGCCACCACTACCGGCCAAACCTACCACACCGTCTTCACCACCACTACCACCATCGATCACAATCACCATCATTGCCATGGATTCAAGTATGTATTGGTCCACCAACCACCACCATAGCCACTACACTCTACTATTGTCAGAGATCACTGCCACAACCACCACTAGCAACCTCCACACCATCAATCATCACCACTACCACCGCCTACACTTCCCGTCACCACGTCTACCGACTACCACAACCACCGTTGTTGTCAACCACCACTCACCGCCATTAATTAACATTAATCGCTGCTTCAACAAACATTACTGTCTCCGCCACCGATCATCGCACCTAAAGGTTGCAACCACCACAACTTACTATTGCCACAAAAAAACTACCATCAACATTGTTGCCATCACTGACCACCACCACCGACCTACTCAATATATATAGATATATAGATATATATACGTGTGTGTAATGATTACCATTTGTCATTCTTATTCGGTTATTTCTTTCTATTTAATAAAGCGCACCCTAGTATTGAAATGAGTACCATTTTAAGGTTTTATTTAAAAATTTATAAAAATTGTGTAATAATTAAACGAACCCATACACCGCAGAATCGGAATCCAGACCATCATCGTCTTTCTGGATTTGGATTCACTGCAACTGAGTTTCTTGTTCACCACCGTAACTGAAAAGATATGATATTCAGTAAACAACAAATTGAGTCCTTCATATCATTCTTCGTTACTATTCATCCTCATGAAACCTACAACGTTTTCTACTCCACTGCCACTTTCTTCTTCGTATGTCTCCGCTATTCCATCACCCTTTTGCTTTTATTAACCCTAAATCATCCCTTTGGTTGTATGCAGGTATTGAGTGCCTATTTTGTGGTTTTGCCTTTACGAGATGAAGGCGCGATTTCCTTAGGTATAGGTAATCTCCCTGGGCTTTTTGTGGGATCGCTGCTATTGACATTAATTGCTGCTCCTCTTACAACGCTCATCTTCTCATCGCCTAATCTTTCTAAAGCTAAGGTACACACACTCAAAAATCCCTAATTTCTTCCATTTTTATAGGTTTATGTAATCAATTTTGAATTTCAATTGTAAGTTAGATGATATGTTTTGCTAGTCGGGTATTGGAATAATGGAATGTCAGATGTTTCGACCAGAATGGTTAGGGCTTTCTGCTATATTTGGGCGAAAACCTGATACAACTCAATCACCACAGCTGATGTTAATCAGCGAATAGTGAGTTCTAACCAATTCGTGGGACTAAATTGAAG